>JADGKA010001085.1:0-11011 GCA_027604605.1 Borealophlyctis nickersoniae
GCTTTTGGGGATTTGCGTGGGTGTTGTTGTTGTTGAGGAGAGTGGATTGTGCGTAGCGTATTTGTGTATTAGATACTATCTAGGTTGTGGAAGTTAGCAGCGGTCAACGGACCCGCGCGAATAAACAAATGTGGACCTTGGAAGGTCCACGTCAAACTTATCGGACTGCGTGAAGAAGAGCGGGAGGCCATGGGTTCCCTTAGCCTGTTTACTGCGCCGGAACGGGAGTCCCCTCCGTGCTGCTTTGATTTGAGAACTTATCGTGGGTGGAGTGGGATGAAAAGCGTCAATTATTGACATTCAAACAGTCAGTTCTGAATAGATTTATAAACGCGGCTTATGGTGTTTGATTGTTGTGTATTGAGAAGTACGGATTGGTGCTTTATGTTACAAAATGTACTTCCCCACCCTTCAAATTAGAGTCCTTGAGAAACAAGCGACTGAAGTTCCACAAACCACGAAAGGCAGACACGCAGTCAGTTAATCACTCTTTGAGTCCTGGCAAAGACTGCATGCTCATTGTTCTCGCTTCCCAGTGCAACCAGCAGGCAAGACCGATCCCACAGTCTGATGCCAGGATAACTCACATACCCTACAAGGATGGATTTCGGGGATGAAAGGATGGAAGAGGGGAGAAGGGTGTCAAGAAGGGCCAGCGACGCGTGTCGAGAGGGTGGGAGGGTGTCAAGACAGCGTGGGTGGCGAGTGCGAGTGTTTTGGTTGGCTGTAGTTAATGAAGACTTGAGCGGGAAAGCAACGAGCAGAGGAAGCTGACCTTGGGTCCATCTTGACGAGTCGAAGACTTGTTGCCCTTGCGGTTGCTGGCGGTGGTGTTGCTGTTGTTAGTGGTGTTGCTGTTGTTGCTGAGTGTTGGTATCCGCCTTGACAACGGCCAACTGTCTCAGTCTAGCTATCCAAATGCCGCTTCATGCTGCGAGTATTCCCTGCGCTGTTGCCAGCCTCGGGCAGTTCCTCCCTATTTAAAGCCCTTTCACATATCCTTACAGATACGTGCAATGACCACACGAAGCACATGTTGGACACCTGTTCAGCGTCGCCCCCCTTGCGCCTATGGAATTGAGGGATTGGGAACTCGAATGGGGTGCCAACCAAGTCGGCCACACACAGCAAAGCCATAATAGAAGTTTCTGACGGGAAAGTCATTTCAAAGTAATCCCAATGCCGGATTTGACCGGGTGTTAGCCAGATCCACCTCCTTCTAGAGGTGGATCTGTTGCCCAGGGAGTGCCACGAGGAGGCCCCCGGTCTTCACTCCCCGCCTGAAAAGCAAAAGAGCGTTGAAAAAAAAGCAGCGCGTCCCGCACCATTTACCTCCCGTCAGTCACCTGTAAAAAAAAAGCTGAAAAGCAAATTGGCGCTTAATAGAGAAAAGATGGGAAGAGCAGCACAGATAGTCCAGCCCATGCCCAACGATCGTGCACCTCCCTCCCAACATTCGGGTTCACCACGTGGAACTCCTCAAAGACATGGGAAGTATTGAGACGTGCTCGCTGAGGCACGCTCGAACCTCTTCCCTCGGCTTACATGCTCTTGCCCGCGAGACACCGGCACATTGGGCCCCAAGTGGCGAAGCGGTGGCAGGGGACGTGGGCCTTACCTGTCGAATCCTGGAGAAGTCACATCCAGAACCTGTCTGGGATCGGTACGTCCGTCAATTCCTTGCTCCGTCAATCCCATCAGTCACCTGTAAAAAAAAAGCTGAAAAGCAAATTGGCGCTTAATAGAGAAAAGATGGAAAAAAGCAGCGCAGATAGTCCAGCCCATCCCCAAAGTTCGGCCGATCGTCCCGCCTTCTCCCGAATATTCGGGTACTACATCTGCCTGAGCTGAGTCAAAGTATTGAGACGTGCTTGGTAGGGCACGCTCGAAAACCACTTTGCGCGGCCTGCACATATTGCCACCCGGGCACCGCAACGCTGTGCCAGATGTAGAGAATCCTGGCCAGGGGACGTGGGCCTTACCTGTCGAATCCTGGAGAAGTCACATCCAGAACCTGTCCGGGATCGGCATGTCATCTAAAGAAAATAACTAAAAGCATCAATACAGAAGTACACAGCATGACCCAAATTGTGATGCCCTTGGTTGGTACCTGAATGGTGAACCCATCTTGCGACTTCGTCCAGATCCTGTCTGGGGTCGACGGAGGGGCTTGTCGGTGGTGGAGCCTTGTGTGTGAGTAATCCACCAACCGTGGGTGTGACTTGTAAGCTGTTGATGTTGCGTACCCGAATGCCGAGGCACTCCTTGCCGGTAGAGGCCGCCTCGGAGAACACGTGCGTCGGAAGTGACTGGGGATATTTTGAAGGAAGAAGGAAGCCGCGGGTAAGTAATCTAGAAACCCATCTTGAGCTTGACAAGGGCCGTTGCCTACCTGAATGCCGAAGCAATCCTTGCTGCCCAGACCGGCGTCCCAACCGGACTGGTCCGACAGAAGCGACTGCGTTTTTGGAAACATTGATCCGAATTAGTGACCGATTTGCTAATAAGCAACATGGAATGTTCCTGAGGTTGCTCCTACCTGAAAGGCGACGCAATCCTTGCGGGGAGGGGGACAATCGCCCAGGATAATCTTGTGCGTCCGGGAAGCTCCTAGGTGATTTGAAAGAGAACCCATGTTCGACTTCAGTGATTGATCGAGGAGCTTGGTGACTCGCCGGTGCCCACCTGAATGCCAATACAATTCTTGCGGGTAATCGCCTTGGAGGATGCTCGTGGGTCTGGCGCCAAGTAACCACTGGATAGTTTGGAAGGAATGCATGTACACTTCAGTGACCAATCTTGGACCTTGATGTGTTGATGCTGTTGCCTACCTGAATGCCGAAGCACATCTTGCCGGCAGAGGCGTCGGGCGGATGCTAGGAGGCCCGAAGAGCGACTGGGTGAGTTGGAAGGGAAATGTAAGTGCCCGATCTGGGATCTTGAGACGGCCTGCTGATGTTTACTTGAGTGCCGAAGCAATCCTTGCCAGGAACGTCGCCCTTGGACAAACTAACGAAAGTGTGGCGGGTGACTGGGTGGTTTGAAGGAAAACTGGTTCAGATAAGTAAGCAATCGTAGATTTTGATGGATGGTTGTTGCTTGTGGTAGTGAGGATAGACGAAAGTGTAAACAAAAGTGGGAGTGCTCTACCTTGCAGAGTCTTGAAAGGGTGTTGCTTCCCAGCGCCCATCCATGTCGTCGTCGTCGTTGTTTGCATGCTAACAACGAGACGAGTGAGCAAAGAGTGTAAACAAAAACAAAAGAAAGGTAAAAAAAACACGCGCACCTTCCCACATCCCAAAAACAAACGAAGCGACCCACGCAACACGGAGCACCACCGCCCCCAAAAGAAGACAACAGCAATCAGATAAGCCGGCTACCATAGGTTACGAAGCACCCGGTGAAGGTTCGCCTTTACCCACGCACAACTTCCTCCCTGTCCCACACAAGCGCGAAGCTTTGGATGCAAGACAACAAGACCCGACGTAGGGCCTTTGAGAGGAACTCCCACCCTGGTTGACAGTGTGTAGATGTAGACACTTTGCAACCAAAAGCGAAACTGTGATCGGCGTCCAGCTTATGTGTGGTAATCAAAGCCCAGTTCTGATGGAGAGGAGTACAAGAAAAAGGGGGGAAATAAAGTTGGCGGAAGAATGATTCTGAGATTCCGGCCTCTTTTGTGTGCTTCCGACGCGTCAAAACGAACTGTTCCAAACGTGGGTGTTTGCTTACGTGACCATAACATCCCAGGTGGCACAGTGAGCTTAGGGTCACTGTGCCACCTTGGGAATGACGGCGAACGAGCGTGCTTCCGGCGCAATGTCCTGAATCAACTCTAGATCTAATAACATTATCTTGATTTTGCTTACTGCGGATACTGAGTAATGAAGAAAATGTATTATCGCAAAATTATATTTACAAATTCTTTTTCGACTCCTCGGAAGGCGATACGCCCTCCAACTGCTCCTCTTTATTGTGATGTGACGCTCCTCCTTCGCTCGCCTGTTTCTTGATATCCTTCTTCACCTTCATGACGACCCTCTCCACATCCCTCTCCATTACCGGCCCTCCCCATTCGGACTCCTTCACCACCTTTTTCACAATCTCATCCGGGATGATTTCCTCCTTATCCGGATTCCATCCTTCCAAGCATCTTTCCAACCGCTCATCCTGCTCAAGTTTCAATAACCCATGCTCTTGCATGGCCTGTAGCGTCTTCAACCCCTCCCGTGCCTTCCAATGTGAATATACGCGGAACAAATTCCAGAATAAAGGCACATTTGGACCTGGTACCACCATGAACAAGGAGGTGAGCGGTATAAAGAGGATGGAGATGCGAAGGTAGCGAGAGTGGTATGGTATGCGGGTCTCGGTAAGGTGGGAGAGATGCGTTCGGATTTGATCGGGCGATAAGCGGCTTGGGAACATCACGGGAACCTTTGGAGCGGAGTCGATTGGTGATTAGCGTTTTTTTGGTAGGAGGTGAAGATATTTGCCAATGAGCTAGGCATACCTGTAAATCATCGACATTTACATCTTCTCTCTTTAGCATTTCCTCCACTGGTACGGAAGGTATCGACTTCAGAAACCACTCATCGGGATCCAATCGATCAAGCAGATTATTTCCGGCGACATATATTTTATTGGATATGGATCCCGGCGGTTTTTTCCCAAGAGAGTCCCATTGTTTGACGGCCCACGTTACTCCACGATCGATGTGTTTTGCGTACGGGGGGGGTGGTACTTTTTGAAGTGCGGCATGGAAAGGGGAAGTTGATGGAAAATGAAGGTGACAGGCAAGACGTTTCCTTGTTACAGGGAGGACGATCAGGCGCATAGTAGTACTTATAGGGGTTGAAAAGAGGTCTCTGTTTAAGAACAAAGTGGGTGTATAAGGTATACTGGCTTTTGCTACCTATACAAATGGTTGGGTGTGGTGTGAGATGAGGTTGGGATGGGTTACGACACGACGTAAGGGAGAACGAGGATGCTCGTACTGCTGGTACTGTTACACAGACTTTGTCCGGCAGGGTTTTCGGGTACCGGTGCGGGAGTGGAGCCATTTTCTCATGTCGAATTGAATTTGGATTGCAGGGTCAATGCAGGGTCAAGGATAGCCCACGTCAAGGCCAATACAAAACATATAGAGTCAGGGTCGACTGCGGGCGTTGGAGAATAGATACAAACGACACGGGAAACAAGTAGACAGAACTACCGCGCCTTCAGATACCTGCCAGCAGAATACATCCCAAAAAAGAATGACTCCCACGCCGGGGGATTACTACTCGGGCCCGGAGCGCCAGGACTCGTTACGGCGCTCGCACTCCACCGGTTCTAGCATATCAAGCCCAGAACCTGAGCCGCGGAAGAGCATGGAGTCGCGGGTCATTTCATTTGGCCACAAGTTGTTTGGGAAGGACAAGGAGAAGGACAAAGACAAAGAGAAGGAGGGGCCAAGCGTCAGGTACTTGCAGGGAGCCGACTTGGAGCGGGTGTTTGAAATCATGTTGGTAGGTTGAACCATTCTGTGGGATGTGAACATAGACTATGCGTGCCAATTTTATGGGGGCAGCAGTAGAGTACTCATCTATTTGCGTGTGTTCAGAATGATCTCAAAGCCCAGGGCCCAGCCCGCGAGAAAATGTTATCCCTTGACACGCAAAAGAAGCAATTGATGGTTCATGGGTGGCAGCAGCAAAAAAGGCAGGCGCTGGCAGTACCCATCTCTCCTCCGCCCACGTTTATAGCTTCCACCGATTCCCTGCATCAACCGAGTACCATGCCTCCTCCGCGGACGGTAACATTAATATCAAGGCAACCTTCGGTGCACTCAAATGATGGTTCCAGTGAAAAGCTGCATCAAGCGCTGATCAGGGTCCTGGTGAGATGCCTTCAACTATGTTGACGTTTTGTAGACATGTATCTAAGTCAGAGACGGCCTTTTGTTGTTGTTTTAGGATAAGCTTGAGATCACCGGCGCAGCTCGAGAAGGCATGCTACGGCTAGACGACAAAAGGAAACAGGAAGTGATCCAGTCCTACCTCCGTTCCCAGGAAATATCCAGACAAAAGGCCGCAGAGGCGAAAGCGTCAGCCTCATCCCAACCTGCAATTCTGCAGCGCTCTCCCACTCTACGTCCGCCTGACCAGTTGTCGCGAGAGGAGTTTGAGCACACTTTTTCATTGGTTTTGGTTGGTGTCGATGGGAATTGGTCGCGTTTTTGCCCGGAGTCTTAAACGGCCGTTCTGTAATTATGCAGGATAGATTGGATATCCGTGGGGCTGCTCGAGACAATATGATGCGTCTAGGCATCCCTCAAAAACGAGAAATCATATACCAATACCAACGTCTGAAAGCACAAGAAGACTCCCACGGCGGAATTCACAGAATACAGCGGTCGGGGTCAACGTCGTCACAGTCGGATGTATCTCGGACGCCGTCCACCAGCTCTACATTATCCGAAGGGTCAAGGTTGAAAGTATCGGAACGTAACGACTCGTTGATGAGTGGTACCTCAGTTGTGAACATGACCGAGCAGTCACCGCATCGTTTTGTCGCGCTATTAGGCAATCGGTGAGTTATTTGCCGTTTCAGATGCCGTGTTGCCCTATGAGCTCAACGCGGGTTTCATTTCAAGAAATACCCCTCTGAAGGCACTTTTCCGGCATTTGACTGCATTTCGCATCACGCTCTCCCTTGCGGGCCCAAATTTCATCAAAGACTTCACCGAGGCGGACGTACCCTATTTGGGTCCACACGGCGTTCACGGCATGCGCGCCCTAGAAATTGCACTCGATCGCGTCACGGAACTGAAGAATTTCCAAGGATCACGTCCCGCCCCTCCGTCTTCGCAACGACCTCCTCGCGCGTCCGGGAACTATCCTAGACAGCCTCAGCCACCAGCGTCCGGATTTTCCAACACATCCTATGCCGATGCAGTTCTTGGGGACGAGCTCCGTCTTGAGGCGGTCCGTTGCGTTCGTCTGATTATGAATGTGGAAGCTGGTTGTGCGGCCGCCATGGCGTGTCCTGGATTGGTGAAGCAATTGGTGTATTGTCTGGCCACGCCGGAAGCTGGGTCGCAACAGGTCGGGAGTGACAGTCGAGTGCGGCACGCTACTTTGACGTTGAAGATTGCGGCTGCAGATGTGTTGGGGCCTATGTGCTTGTTATCAGATCGGGGTCACGCGTGAGTAGAAAAGCTTCTTGGGCTAATTTTGTACCAGAGGAAACACGTCTAACCAACTTCTCCGAAATAGCCTCATTTTGCAATCCTTCACGGACCTCTCCATTGCCCAATCCGAGCCTGCTCGCTTCCACTACATAGTTGCATCACTGCTTGATCCATTTGTAGGTCCAGATTCATCCCGTGTGTCAGCACCCGCCCGATACGCGCAGTCACAGGTGTCAGAGGCGGAAACAGAAGCCAACGAGGAAGACGATGAGGATGATGAGGAGAAATTGCTGTGGGATTATCGCACCGCGATCTTGGTGTTGATAAATGGGCTCGTCTCGTCCTTGGAGGAGGCAAGAGAAAGGTGGAGGATTAGGAGGGAGTTGGAGGATAGAGGGTTGAGGAGGATTTTGCAGGCGCTTCTGGATATGGACCCCCCGGAGCCACTCCTGATTCAAATAGATGCGTACGAAGATGACCGCGAGGATGACCTGGAAGAAATGGAGGCTACATTTAGAGAAAAGAATGCGGAAATGAGGTTGGTATCGAAATAGCTCGAACTTCAAAGTTTCCTTGAAAAGCTGACGATGTTTTACGCATTCAGCGACCCGCAAGAGACCCTTGCCCAGATCCTCGAATACGCGCACTCCCTCCCTGACCGCGAACGAGCCCACCACACAATAGCATCTACCCTCGTCTCCATTTTTTCAGTCGTGGAGTCCCTAAAAAAGCGCGTGGACGCGTTATCCGACTCGCAATCTCAACCCGAGACCGAATTTACGCCTGGCCAATCGGATGGGGATTTGGAGGTGCGGGAGGATATTGCTGATGCATTGTCTCTCATGGAGCAGGCGTCAACCATCATCGGACGAAGGGTATCGGGCTGGTCGGACAGTGCCGGTGCGGGTGCTGATGCGGTACCGGGAGCAAAAGACGGGCCGGGACCTGGGCCGACGGGAAGAAAGAATAAATATGCGGGTTTGGTCGCAGAGTTGGTGCAAGGAATTGAGGACGTGGCTGGCGTCCCACTCGGGGTCCAAGTTGAGGGTGCGGGCGGTTCAGGGGGGGCCGGTGACGGCCCGGGAAGCGGTGGGCTGCTTGGGGTTGTCAGAGAGCTGGACAATATCAAGCAGTTGGTAAGTAGTGGCCGTTTGGTTTCTGCATAATTTTTTTTTAGCGTAGGAACTTGGTGGGGTCGGCTTGCGCAAATGGGGTACTGACTGTATCCACAATAGTATGCGGACGCACTGGCGGCTGCGGAAAGGCAGCGGAAGGAGATTGAATTCCTGAAGGCCTCCCTAGCGCGGTACCAAGGCGTTCCTCCTGCCTTGCCGCCACGGGATGCTGGTCCCAGCCCTCCCCCACCTACGTCGCCCCGTCCCAGCGGCGGATCCTCAGGCGTTGGAAGACTATGGGACGAAATTCGCCGTCTCGAAGCCATCGTCACTGACCTCCGTCGCACCCAACGCGAAGAGCTCTCCAGACCTGGACGGATGTCAGATATCAGGGAAGAGGAGTTGGTGCGCGTCGAACAGGCACTGGCGCATTTGAAGGGTGAAGAGTACAAGAAACCTGCGGTAGTGGCACCACCACCTGTGCCTGCTGTAGCCAAACCTCCGCCGCCACCTCCGCCTGGACCTGGCGCTGCCCCGCCTCCGCCTCCTCCTGGCATGGGAGGACCGCCACCACCGCCTGGTGCTGGTATGAAGAGCAATTTGAAAATAGTGAAGGCTAACCGGGCAATGAAGGTGGGTGTCGGTGATTTGTTATCCGCCGAGAGTGGGATGATTGATGGACCTTTTTTGTCCTGCAGCCGTTAGTATGGACGAAAATTCCCAACCACGCGGCTACATCAACCCTATGGGAAGGTGTTGCCGTAGAATCCTACAGCAGCGACGCCCCGAAGCCTGTGTTGAACGAATCTGAGCTTGCGGAACTGTTTAGCAAAGAAGGTCTGCACATTGAGATTAATCTTTGATTTTACAAAGGAGTGGAGGATTCACAGGCTGTTGTTAAATTTAGAATCTCCATCCACATCACGCATGTCTACGCCTGCACAACCACGTAAGGTTGAAAAGAAGGTTATTCAGCTGATTGAGCGGAAACGGGCACAAAATATGGGTGAGTCTCTTCTTCTTTGCTTTCAAGTGACGGGATGGTGCGGCTGATTCGGATGGGTTCTTTTTAGGTATCATGCTTGGTGGTATCCGACTATCCTATCCTGCCATCCGGAACGCTATTTTATCCTTTGATGGAAACGTGTTGTCGGTCGAGAGATTGCAAATGCTTCGACAGTGGGCGCCGACGGAGGAGGAGGTACATTTCCCATTCTGATTCGTGGTTCTTCGGTTGTGTGGGGACACTGACACATTTTGGGTCTAGTGCGATATTGTGCGCGCATATGAGGGTGACTTTGAAGAGTTGGGAAGTGCGGAAAGGTATATCCGCGAAGTGATGGATGTCCCGCGGTTGGCACATCGGTTAGATTGCATGTTGTTCTGGAAGACCTTTGATGAGGAAATGGAAGAAGTTATTCCGGTGCGTTTTCCGAAATTCATTTCGGTGGCGAGTATGGGTTGTAGGTGCAATTTTAACCGACGTTTTGGTCTCGCTTTTTTGCGGGGGAACAGGATCTGGATACGGTGCTTTCAGCCATTGACCAAGTGCGAACATCTAAACGCCTCCGCACGGTGCTGAAAAATGTGCTGTTGCTTGGAAATTACCTAAACGGGACGTCGTTCCGTGGCGATGCGTATGGGTTCAAAGTTGAGGCGCTTGTTGCTGTAAGTATTATCTGCAGGGTTACCGATGACTTCATACCTCTGTTTCTGATTTGCCCTGTCTTCCAGTTGAAAGACACCAAGGCCGCATCTGGCAATAGATACATGGTTCCCACGCTGCTACATTATCTGGCAAAGAAGTTGCAGGAGAATGAGCCGGATTCGTTGAGGTTTATGGCTGAGCTGCCGGGGGTTGAATTGGCTGCACGAGGTTGGCATCTGCTCATCGGTCGGATATTTCCTTTCCTCGGTTGCACTGACATTTTCGTGGTAGTATGCATACCGGCCCTATTCCAGTCCATACGACAGCTCCGCGCGGGCGTGGAAGCCGTTAAGGAAGAGCTGGCTGAAGTGCAGAAATTGGGAACACCAAGTCAGCGCGATCGTTTCATTGACGTCATGGAGGTTTGCGAAATCTCGCTGTTATTTGGGTGGTGTGGAGGATCTGTGCCGATTTTGGTTTTTGTTTTTCGCAGGGCTTCCGTCTGAGCGCGGATGTGCGCGTCAAATCAGCAGAGGAGAAGGCTGCCATTGCGGAGAAGAATCTGGCGGCTTTAATGCAATTCTTTGGAGAAGACCCCAAGGATCGTTCCAGTGCTCCCGAGGAATTCTTTGGAGTGTTCGTGACTTTTGATAAGTTCTTGCAGGTGTGTTTCGCAAAATCTCCATTGCCTTCCCCCTTCGCCCTTATTTCTAATGATGCGTTTGACCTGCGAATTTCAGAAAGCGCGGAAAGACAACGAGGTCGCTGAGCGTAAACTGCAGCAACTTCGGGAACAACAGGAACGAGAGCAAGCTGCTCGTGCGGCTCAAATTGCTGCAAATTTATCGCCTCCAGGTGACAACTTGGCACCAGGCAATCTCAATGAGCTTCGGAACAGTTTGATGGCGGTTGGTGGAACACCATCCGAGGATGGCGAACCGGCGATTCCCAAGTTCCTTGGTGGGGGTATGGCACGGCTAAAACCCGTGGCTGGAGCGTTACCGTTTTCCAAGCGGTTGACTATACGGGGTGCAATGCCGCGAATAAGAGTTGACGATGGGGAAGGTGGGGAAG
>JADGKA010001086.1:0-10977 GCA_027604605.1 Borealophlyctis nickersoniae
GGAGGGTGCGGTACGTGAACCAGACCGAACCGAGCCAACCTCCAACGCCGATATCTATTGCAATTACAAGGTAAAGGAAACGACTATGGACCAATTCAGCGTACGAAGGGCGACCAAGGACGCATCTGAGATAGCAGTAGCAAAAAAACCAATCACTATGCCGGTGTACAATGCCAGTGAACGGAACCTCAAACCGTCACGGAAACCAGTGAACGGAACCTCAAACCGTCACGGAAACCTCATGGAACTTTTGAACGAACGAAGCAATGAATTAAAATGGGAACAGCAAAAGAAGAAGACAATAGTATACCTATTCCTCCTTCCACCCTCCGCTCCTACGCCAACTGCTACATGATAAATCAAAAGCACATTTCCTGATGATGTAGGGACGGTCACAGTACGTGACCCCTCCCGAGTCCGACCGAAATTCCACGCCGTATGGTTACCATGGTTGGAGTCGATCCCCGTGCGCCGATGTAGAGTACCTTTCGCGCTTTTTCCGGGGGGAAGTGAGTGACGGGGGACACCATTATAGATGAACCCAACCTCCCGACAAAACAATGAATTGAATACGGCTGATGCGGAAGTGTATACGTTCCGCATGGTGGTGGATGATCTGGATTCGTTCCTTTTTTTGCGGTTGCGGTGAGTGGAACACACACGCACGGTTTGCCGTACCAGAGCCAGTCCGCAACAGAACGCACCGTCAAAGAGGGATGACTACGGTGAGTTTATAGACGCGCTGCGCATTACGTGAACTCATAGTTGCGCCAAAGTGACCCTGACAAAGAATGCTCGTGCCAGAAGGAACGCGAGGTGTTCAGTACCTGCGTTAGTAGACATGCCGTTGTTTTTTTCCGGTTCGGAATGGCGCGCATTTGACGGGTGGAATGAGATGGCGCTTTATGCCTTTAAATATGCATCGACTTCACTGCTATTTCTTTTGGAGAGCCGGAAGGATACGCTTTGTCTCACTCTCTCTCTCTGGCGCAAGGAGGTCTGCGACGCGCTTACGCGTCGAATGATATTGCCCAATGTATAAATGCGGAGGAAGATGGCTCGCCTTGCCTGCACCAGTGTGTGGACCCATCCCCACACGTTTGCAACCCATCCCCCTCGCAAAATCGGTGGACGTTTACAACCGTCGTCCGCCCGATTATGGGGCGCTTCTTAGGTGCAGCCGCACTTCCTTTTTTGCGGTCCCTACACCCATTCTTCACATATCCATTTCAAAAAAACCAACTGATTGAGACACCAAATGGAACTGAACCCTCCCATTTGAGGTGAGTAGAATCCCCCAGTCGGTGTCGAGTACTCCGGTACCCCAGTATACGCTTAGAAAGGCTCAAAAATGACCATATGGAATATAAACGTAGACCTCCGACGGTCGGCCCTTTATTTACATATTCACACCTAGACAGTGTACGGTATACCTTCCTGCAGTAAAAAATACGGTCAGCAAGTCCAAACATGAGATAGCAACCCAGCCCGTTGGCGAGGGTTCCCTTAGTCAGCTGCGTGAACCGCAACCCATGACCGAAAAGGGGACTGGAATGAGAGAGACGGAAACCCCATTGCCAAAAAAAAGGAAGAGCCCCGGAGATGAACCCCACTCCCAAGAAAAACAAAAAGCAAGCGCCAAAAGAGTTCTCAGTTCGGTTGAGAGCGACCGGCCGTACGAATTGAGACCGATCAATTCGCTCGGCAACTTTGAACGTAAACCACCCGCTCTGGCCATGGGTGGATTGTGCCACCTTCAGGACTCCTGTCCTTTACCTCCGGCGCGTTGTGCGCAAAAAACAGACCGAACCGACGGACAAAGATACAATAAATTGAGATGGAACCCCATCTCAGTATATTGGTTTGAAACGACATCCTGTTCTGACTTTGACGGATGTATCCAGTCACAATCACAATGATCTGAACTGCGGAACCAGTATCACCAAAAAACTATCACGGTCGAATCAAGACACGAAACCCACTGGCTGAACATGAGGGAAAAGGGTTCTGCGCGTATTATGCCGCACAAATGAGATGAACCAATTTGCGGCAACTTTGAAGGAACACCGCCGATCAGAACATGGGTAGGTTTTCTTCAGCTGCTCAGGGCATCCGTCCTTCACCTCCAGCGCTTGGCGCGGAAAAAATCTAGCTTGATAGGGACGGTTGCCCATCTCGGTATGTCGGTTTGAAATGACATCCCGTTCTGACACCCGTGTGGATGTATCCAGAATCACGACCAGAAACGCAGGGGCAAATCAGGAGTTTTAGAACGTTCCCGAACGCTTTGTCCGCGACCTGTCCATACAGTGGCAGTCGATGCTCATAACGAGGTTTTCATTACTGAACCTACCGTTGCAAGGTATCCACATATCCCACTATTCCACCTCACACCCACAAAAAAAAGCTATACCCGCGCATTACAGCGTGAGACTGCAGTCTCTGCATACCCAGCCTCAATTTCCAATTCATTGGCTACAGGCTTCCGGCATCACTTGGCCAGAATACATTCGCGACCGGTCACGCAAGGTTTAACAAGGACATCACCGGAATGGGTGGAATATCGATTCTTTACCCGGAAAAAAGTAATGCAACAACAGTAATCACCCATGTAGACTGAAACCCCACTTGTGTCTTCGAAGTTCCACTGCTTCATAATGCGCTTTTGCCGCCACTTTGTTGATTGCAGGACAACCGCAGAAGCGAAAGAACGCGAGATCAGCTGAAATTCGGAAACCGTTGGGCGTGATGCGCAGTTGTGGGTTCACTTCGCGTTAGGGTATCCAAGAAACTTTGTACGCCAACGGACCCTTGACGTACTGGGCACACAAGGAGCATCGACACGCCTGCCTCCAATTTTGCGGCCTTTTCTGTACTCCTGCTTCGAAAGATCACTGTACCTGAAAAATAATATTGCGATGCACGGAGACTCAGAGGAGTCAGTGTGTCTTTAAAGTCCCGGGGTTTTAGACATCCACTGTTGATGCCGACTGCTGCTGGTGGAACAACCACCGCTGAGGCCGTGCTGCCTCGAAAGTTGGAAACCATCGGGCATGGTGCGCTGTTTCGGTTCAATTCGCGTCAGGGAATAGGATCCAAATCGTTTTTTTGCGCCGAAACGGACAAATGTTCACGACTGACAAGAACGCTTGATGTACTTTGCACAAAGATAACATTAACAGAGCACCATAAACGCCTTTCCGTGCATTTGCTTATGCTTCAAAAGACACACGGTGCGTCGTGGTGGTGTGGGCCGGACGCGTTGCAAATCGGTCAAGGTTCACCTTCGATCGTTGTTATGGTTGGCTCTATTTTTTGCCCAAACTGTCAGTGCTAGGATGCAGGCTTTGGATTGAACAGTGTCGGGATCCGGCCCCGTTATAATGACCGCCTTTCCTTTCTGGTTGAAAAGGTGAGACGCTTCAGCAGATTGCGCCATGGATGACCTACACAAGACGCGGTCACAGCTGATACCATGGCCATTAATGGCCATTTCCCTTCTTCCTCTTTTTCAGCAGACAATTTCTGTGCGTTTTGAGATGCAATGCCGCCCAAAAATGTCGCAACTATTGTAACCGACAAATGTTGGTAGAACCGATGAGGGTTAAACCAACCCCTCGTTTCCACTTTCATCCATTCCACGGCCAAACAGCCTCTTCCGGCACAGATCCTGAAAAAACGGTTTGCGTTGATCACGCGTGGCTGATACGAACTAATACGTGTCTGATACGCACTAATACGACCGAATACACGGAACAGCACAGGTGCGAATCAGCAGGCGTTCGGGCCCACGAGAAGAATACAACGGATGGGGTCCGGGTTAAATGCGCAGTCGCGACCGGGTGGCGGCTACTGGGAAGAGGAAGGCGCCGGGAGGCTTCTTTATATGGAATTTCTTGCGAGAGGGAACTGCGCATTGGTTTTCTCCAGAGATGAAAATCCCAGCGAAACTGTACGGGCTGGTAAGGCACGGCAGCCTTTGCGCGGCTCATTTTTTGGAACCGACCAGTGGAAATGCAAATGGGAAATGTCGATAGGCACACCTGGGTGGGGAGCCAAACTCACATCCCCACTCCGTACTGCGTTGTCTCATGGGTATTGGGACCTCCGGTGACAAAAAAACGCGAGATAGAAGTCAAATCGAGCGGAATGGATAACCTCCACTCCCTTCCCATGATGGGCACCACAACATGCGCCCAATATATGTTCGGTTTTGAGCCTCGTGTGGGCTATGCCGTCGGTGTCCTGCATGTAGTCTTTTGTGGGTGATAATGGCCGCGGATCTTAAAACCAAAAACATTCGCACAGCGATTCGTCCTCGAAGCAAGCGCGCGAAAACGCACTTCGCGCACCACTTAGGGGCCCAATAATCCGACTGTGGTTGAATATCTTCCCTACAGAGACTAATTAAGGGTCGTACAACTGATTCGTCCTTTGTGTATCGCGAAATCATTCGACGTCGGTATGAAATCCCGTGGAGTTCGCATCACCGTTGTTCCGGGTGTGAATAACCAAGTGAGCTGTTGGTACTTGTTTGGAGACATATTAGACCGATGATAGTCGCTCTTTATTCTACCGAAGCACACACAAAAGGGGAGTGACGTTACTTTCATTGGCGCCCATCGCAAGCCGAGTGTTGCGGTATGGATACCCTCCACTGCGCAGCTGCGGTTGGTAGCTTTGATAGGTACACAAAGATCTTGCCATAAAGGTTTTCCTCAAAAAACCAGTCTTGGGAGGAGCTCCAAATACTCGAATGTACAAGCTGACCCGTATGATCAAGTTTTGCAGGCGGTTGACGGACGGTAACGATATGCCGAAACGCTGAATTGCCCAACGCATTGGGTTGCATCCTTGATACTCCTACCGTTCACACTTGTTTTTTTTGTTCTGTTGTTTTTCGTTTTGAGACCTTTGAGGTATGCTCCCACGATGAACCTCGTCCATCGTGTGTTAGTGTCATTAATTCGCGCCAAAGCCAGCGCGTCCGGAGCGAAAAGTCGCATTCCTTGCCCAAATGGCTTTTTTCTCACTATACATGTCTTGATGCTTGAGTCCAAAAAAAGTGACTCAGGACTATGAAGGCCGAAATCGTATGGCCAAAATCGTACCCGACAACTTCCTTTTGGCAAATTACCTCAGATTTAGTTTCTTATTGCATCAGCAACGGATTCGGAACAATTGTTCTTCTCCACCTTTGTCGCACTAATCAGCATCTGGACCTCAGGCACAGTTCACGTCATCTTCTCGTTCCAGCATATCAGACCGTTGAAGGTTGCTTTCGTTCCAAATCCAGGAGGACTAATCTCATATCTCTTTCACCTTCACACGGCACAACACAAGTATGGGGGCCGGCCTGGTCGGAATTGAAACGCGTTCTGCTTGGCGGGAGCTCATGTACAATATAATTGATAAAAAACTGTCCCCGATATGACGAGACAATAAAACGTGAACAAAATATGGCAGCGGGGCACTTTGACGCGCTTTGACTCCCTTGCTTCGGCCACCTCTGATACTTAAACACGCCGGACGACGTTCGTACTGGAGAGAGGACACAGTGCACCATTGTAAACAAAAATGTAACGGAACAACAATCAACGAACATCTGAAGATCGAGGGAGTTAACCAACATGGGCTGGGTAAACCAGAGTGTGTTCTATCATCGCATCATGTCGGTCGCCGAAACGAACGCGTTTAATAGTAAACTTGACGGAACCGACTCCCCATCTGTTCCGACCTTTTTATGAACATGCGCTTTCAGTGGCGGAAAAAATAACGTATTTGTGTTGCCAGTCACAATGCGCAAAACACCTTCGAGGAAGCCTTGACACAGCACCTGCTACAGTGAATTGCGCAGTACTCTGCCTGTAACGGATGCAAGTGCATGTTTCTTTCCACCACCCAAACCTCAATGTGCTTAGTTACGTGGTCGCATTCTCAGAAAAGATGGTACACCTACACCGCTACACCTACACCAGCGGGGATGATATCAAGGATCATTCACCCGCCCAAACGTGGTGGTCCGCGCCTAATCAGCATTTTTCGTTTAGTAACAGTTTTTCGTTTAGTAACAGGTCTACATTCAGCATTTTTTGTTCACACGCAGGTCTCAATATTAGCGGACGACTGTTAAAACAGCATGGAGCAAAAGAAAAAGAGAGGGGGCGAAGAACGTGGACAAGGAACAGGCTCCAAAAAATAAAAAACTATTACACCATCAGGAAGCATTCCCAGCGGGAAATTCCAAAAAATAAAGAACATTACACCATCAGGCAGTATTCCCCAGCGGGGAATTGTCGACGGTGAGAACGTCGCATCCTGGCCACTAGACGACTGAGGATCGTTACCGTTCTCGGCCACCTGGCCTCTATCTATATCCAATACCACCGGCGACCCAAACGAGTGATCTTCCAGCAAGGAACAATGACACACTATGCGAGCACAACAGAACCAATGTTCTAAGAATTTCCTGCAAACCGTATGGGAATTTTCTGCACAAACACACGGATACTGCCGTGAAGGATCCACACAACCGCACAACCGCCTACCCTAGCAAGTAATGACAAAATCACCATCGCGAGGACCATGGATTATGAATCAAGGTTTACTGGGCGGGAGGACTTTGGAAAGATGTTCGTTCACGGTCCAACACCGAAGAAAAAATTTCAGAGGTCAGAAATGTTAGACATCGACGGGTTTTGGACACCAAATGCATCGGTCGCAGCCGGGGTTTTGCGTGAGGAGGAGGTAGCTTCGACGGTGTTTAGGGACACAGACTTCTGAATTGGAGGATTTGCGGCAGGGAAACATTCGTAAATCCTCCAGTCGGAAAAAAAGGAAGACACCTGACCCAATCGCATATTGGCGCGGTGGTACCCGTTCCATCCGCCGCAATTGGGGAAGTGCGTTTCAATTCCTTTTGAATACTCGGTGATTATTGGTCGTTTCTCCGGTTGCCTACCCACCAAACCTACCCCGAAAGTTTGGTAGACGATGTCACATGACCTTTATTGTGGGGTCAATGATGTCCTGGCGTCTGGCAGTTTGGGAGACGCGTCCGCTCACGGGATGCCCGCCGCCCGCAAATACATAAATACCAACCAACCTCCAAACGAACCTGCCGCCAAACACACTCTCCCAAACCATCGAAACCATCCGAAAACTATCAAACCACACACATGTTCGGACTCACCTCCACCCCCTCCCCCGACCGCTCCGCCGACCGCCGCAACTCCACGACCTCCTCCACATCCTCATCCTCCAACGACCTCCTCGCCGACGCGGGCCTCACCGACCGCCGCAACTCGGACTCGCTTCTTGATTCCAAGTTTGCCCACCAGGCGCAAGCGCAGGCGCAGAAGGGCTGGCGTGGGTGGAAGAACGCGTTAGGGAAGGCCGGTGGGAAGCCGCATATGAGCGAGGGGACTGAGGTTGTTTATTTGGGGTGAATGTAGGAAGGGTCGGGGAAAGGAGAGAAGAGCACCGGAGGGTGCGAGGGGTAGATGTTGATATTTGTTATGTTATGGTTTATTTGAATCATGAGCTGGTCTTTTTGCACTTGAAACTTTCTTTCGTCTGGTGAAGTTTTGGGTGCATCATATCCAAATCTGATGGTATCTGTAATAACGTTGCTTTACCAGCACTGCTTCTGTACTGGCTCCATGTAGAGACATACAGGATTCATCAAAAACGGAGTTTGTGTGTCGAGCGCAAGCGTGTCGCTTCGTAGGCCAGACTGCAGGCGAGGAAAATAGTCTCCCGTCGTTCACAACGCAACAGAGATTTTACAAAGCAGCTCTCGGTTCAGCTCCTTTCTTTTCACCTTCTCGAGCCTGGATACATACTACAGCGTCCAAGGCGTTCATGGATAACTTGACAAGAGAATGGGATCAAGCGCCGTCCGGACTGGTCCGGACGTTTGGACAGGCCACAATCAGGCTCACGTGACCCTGCCGACTGCTTTTCGAAGTCCTCCCCTCCATCGTGCATCGACTCCTCACATCTGCGAAGGGGGCCTGGACAATAAGACACACTCTTTGTAGCCCGTCTCTGCCTTTGCGCTGTATACCCAGGACGTGCGGTCCACCATCATATAGTATGACAGTCGGCAGGGGCGCACTCATCGTCTTTGAAGGTGGCGACCGTTCGGGGAAGTCAACCCAATGCAAACGCCTGGTCGACTCTCTCAACACCATGGGTGTTCCCGCAGAGTTGTGCCGGTTTCCAGGTCTGCTTTAGACTTGTTGATTCAGGGACCCTCCTTTGATCTGGTGGTTTAAATTGCGTTTTCAACAGATCGAACAACACCAACCGGAAAGCTCATTGACGAGTACCTCAAAGGCGGCGCAGGGCAAACGCTGACCCCTCAAGCCGCTCACCTCCTCTTCTCTGCAAACCGATGGGAAGCAATGTAAATGAAGGAGCATCCTGTCCCCGCCCTTTCTCCCATTCTCCTCCCATCACATGTTTAACACCGCACCCATGCATTCCGCAGCCCGCACCTAAAACATACCCTCGAATCCGGCACAACTCTCATCGTCGACCGCTACGCGTACTCTGGCGTCGCCTACTCGGTCGGCGCGCAACGTCTGCCCCTCGACTGGTGCAAACATCCCGATGTGGGTCTGCTCATTCCGGACGCGGTGGTGTATTTGGATGTGCCCGTGGATGTTGCGGCGGGGAGGGGTGGGTTTGGAGGGGAGAGGTATGAGCAGGTCGAGGTGCAGAAGAGGGTGAGGGAGGTGTTTATGGAGCTCAGGGATGGGAGGTGGAAGGTGCGTGTGCTATTTCCTTCTTGGTCGGGTTTGCCTGGGTCTGCGAGTGATTGACTTCTCTTGTGCGGACTATTTTATCAGTGCTTGGATGGGACGAAGTCGTTGGAAGACTTGGGGGTGGAGGTGATGGACATTGCGAAGAAGGTGTTGGCAGAGTGCGCGCAACAATCTCTCAGAGATGAACTTTGGCTTTGACAGGACCCAACTCAGAATTCTTCTGGGTGAATGATCTACTAACATCCGGTTCCCAAAAAATAAATTATGATCCCGAACAGTATTTGCTTCAAAAGAGCACATCAATGAGCTTCAACACCAGGGCGTTTGCGCGGAAGAGCAAAGCAGACGATTTGTCCAATTGTCCACAGTCACTGCGTTCGGATACCGTAGACGAGTCGTGGCCAACTGCTTATTCCGCTCCATCTTGTCCATCTTCATCTCACACACAATAATGGCCCAGACGTCCCTTACTCAAAGTCGACAAGAACGAGTGCCAGTCATCCCATACGAGCTCTTACGTCTCGTTGCCCAACGGTCTACCCCACCATGCGCCGCCCTCATGCGTCGCTTGAACAGCACAACATCCACCCTCATCACCACCCAGGATCTCGTGAACGTGACCGCTGCCTTTTACTGGATCCTCGCCGGTCCAGACGCAGTGAAATGCATAACATACGATCCCGCAGTACCTCAAATTATGGAAAAGATATACATTCTTCTCGTAAGGTTTAAAGCGCACCCCCTACCACCAGATAGTAGCATTCTGTGGGACGCTCTCATCGAAGGACACTTGAATATTCCTCGAGCCATCGCAGCGGCGGGTGGTGACATTATCCACCATTTGACACACACGTCCTGCCGCGGTTACCCAGCCCACGCTTCCATCGTGTACCTCGTTGAAGAGTTAGGCGTAGAGGATCTCGACTACTCGCTCTGCGACGCCGTCAAATTTGGTCGCGCCGAGACTGTCCGGTACTTGATCCAATGCGGCGCTAACCTGGACGCAGTTACCGAAAGCGACGTTTGCGCGGCTGCAGAGTCTTGGTATTCTACTGCACTGGCTGTCCTTGTTGAGATGGGCATCCGGTGGTTACCTGGGTCCACCGACGCGTTGTGCGATATACTGGTCAAAGGACGTATGTGCGATGGGACGGTGGAGACCATCAAAGTGTTAATTCGAGGTGGCGCAAACATTCACGCCATAGTCAGTGGGGATGTGTGCCTTGTGTGGGCGGTCAAGAACGGGTGGTGGGAGGTGGTGGATTTCTTACTCCGGACGGACGAGGACTTGTTCACTTTGGCCATGTGTGATTTGTTTCGGGCTGTGCTGGATGGGGATGTTGTCAAAGTCCGGGAGTTGCTTGAACCCGGCGGGTTGTGGGCGCCGATGGTAAATAGGTTTGACGGAGCTGCGTTGCGGCTAGCGGTTCGGGAGGGGGATGAGGCGATGGTCAAGCTCTTACTGAAGTGTGGGGCACACCCACACCAAAACACACTCGACGAACTCTTTGCGTTTCGACACCATTGGGACCTGGAAAAGCGCAAGACGCCGCCAAGTTTACCCGTCCTGTCCCTGCTCATCGCGGCTGGTGCGAAACCCACTCAGCGGACGATGGTGTACGCCGTGAGTTCACCCATCTACTGCTCTGCGCTTAAAGTGCTTATTCCACTCTGCCATCTGTCGATACTTGTAGTGGCACTGGACCGTGCCGTTAATGCGAACAATCGCGAGGCCATTGACATGTTGGTGGCAACCGGCGCAAAGTGGTCTGATGTGCTAAAGGGTGGTTTGGTCTAAAAGACACTAAACAAATGCCCACCACTTGAATATACGATTATTGCTGCATCCATCTGCTTCTGTCGATAACGGCCTCATGCTCAACTGTCAATGGTGGTAAGCACCATCAGGAGATGGTCGTATGGTTGACAGTGCTATCGTTGCATCTTTTCCACCTGCAACTTCTGGACGACGCGGTTTACATGTCAATTGACGATGTTCACACCACACCTCGCCAAGTGCTTGACTCGAGCATTCGCATCGTTCTCCAAAAACCGTCGTGATCATCCTTCCTTGTCGCACCTGCACGATTGAAACAACAAATACCAGTCACAACATCCTTTGATGATGGTGTTGAGGAACGTAGGGTGGGATCACCTTGTAGTTTTAATGTATAGTTGCAGGTGTTTAGGTGGTGGGTGGGTGGTG
>JADGKA010001087.1:0-10968 GCA_027604605.1 Borealophlyctis nickersoniae
GGGGACGTACGGAGGAGGGATGTGGGCATGGGAGTCATGGGTGAGGTGATGGAGAAGGACGTGTTGCTTGAAAGAGGAGAAAGGAGGGAACGTCACGTGGCGGGGGGTATCCGGTCACCGTATCCAAAGCACCTCGATGTTGAAAGCTTGAAAGGGTGCCCGTGTTACCAATGGTTCGAGTCGCAACCGCAAATATTACGAAGACGAAAGAAACGGTGTTTTGAGGAGGCCAGCTGGATGCACGGTTGCCGGCAGGTAGCTTTTCGTGAGGGCTGACAGTGGACAATCTTGACAGGGTTTTTTTGAAAAGGCTGGCATATACGTTTCCGAACATTGGGGTCCGTGAAACAGTCAATACCTTAATCAGAATAACAGACCTGTTAAAATCTATAAAAATGTTGCGGGGGAGGTTTACCGGTCAGCGTCGCCGCTGCATATTCTGCAGTGCCGGTGAACGGGTGCCGGCGAGTGGTTGGAAGCTGGGGCCTGTGTTTCCGCAGGGTGGTGGGAGGGAAATGTGTTCCATCGCTCCGTCTCCATTCCCAAATCCCACACCGCATTACCCATCCCACAACTCCTCCATCCCACTGTGCGTCACATCAATCACCGCCAAAACGGCAACCCAACTTGGCGCACCATCCCATGATGACAGTCCAACAAAAACTAAACGTAAGTTCTCGTGGACGTCACGGTCCACAAACCAACCGTATGCGCCCTTCTTCACCGAAAAACGTGGTGAAGATACGATAACCTGCGCAGTCAAAGGCTTTGCGTTACCAGCCTGTCAAAATGTAAACGTTTGACGCGTCGCGCCCGACCAACATAAATAGAGGGCCGTCCGTCTTCCCCCAGGTTTTTCAACGTAACTACAACGATATATCCTTTCTCTACAACACAACCCCTACTAAATATACCAAAAAAATGTTCCTAACACGTATCCTCTCAGTGTTCCGGCGGCGTAAGCGACCTATCGACGATGTTGACCCTGACGCGGCGTCCATCACCGACGCCGAACCCAAACCAATCACTGAGCGTGATCGTAGCTCTTTTGAAGGACCCAAATTGGGTGTCAGCTCGGATGAGGACAGTTCTTCGTCGGAGAGCGAGATGGAGGAGTCGAGTGGTGATGAGGTGGAGATTGTAGCTATAAAGAATGTAAGTGGAAGTTCATTCGGAATCCCATCCTTTTTGGCGCGAACGGGATTACATTACAAAAGAAGTGCTAACATTTTCGACCACTATTCCAGCCAAGCGCCGACGCAGTCACACCATTCCCTCCCGCAAATTACGTCTTTCTCCCCATTACCACCGACACCACGACCGCCACAACAACACCAGAAACACCCTGCCCGGCACTCTCCACGGATCTCCCAACCACTCACCGCAAGATCGCCCAACCCCGCACCCGCCGCATCGCCGCCGCTGCCGCCGCTGTCGCCAACGAAGCACAGCGGCTCACACTCGAGTCCGGCCGGGAGGCTTTTGTGATCCGTAGCAGCGAGAGGCGGTCCGATGCCTCCACATCCCATAACAAAGAAGAGCCGGAGGTCATTGAAGAGGGCGTGATGGTCCCCGCAGATGTGGTGAAAGAAGCGCGGAGATCGAAAAGAAGGGCAGAGGTGGTGAAACCTGTGATGGTGGAGGTTCAGCATCCGCAGAGGGGGAGCACAAAGAAGCGGGCGGCGAAGAGGCGGAAGGTGGTGGCTTGAAATGTACTTTTTTTTTGGGTTGGGATAGTGAGTGGTGAATGTACTTAATAGTGTGTAGGTGGTGGTTATTTTAGTTTTAGTTCCAGTTCCGCGTAGTAGCGCGCGGTTTAGGTTTTGGTTGGATTTTAATTGGTGATTTGTTTTAGCTTTTGTGAAAGTGAATGACGAAAGTGCTTTGGATTAAAGGGAGAGAGCTAAAGAAAGCGTTAAAGAAAGCAAGTTTCATCATCGTGGTTGGCGATGGTTATCATTCAGCGTTCTACCAAGGGTTTGCGATGGCCTCCCGGTTGAAGGGAAGAGGCAAATTTGGTGTTATATCAAAGGGAGTAGCGTTTGGGGTGAAAGTGGACGCTAAGCGGGAGTTAGCTATAGACAAATACGCTGGTCGGTAATAGGGGGATACAATGCTTCGGCGATAGCAAACGAGAGCATCTCCGTCCGGAGCACCTCTCACCCACATCAGCAACGGCGGGGTTTGCGGAGGCCATCGGCATGCGGAATAGGGATAGAGCAACCGATGCGATGATGAAAACCCAGACCGGTGGCAATGCGCGAGCGATTCTTTTCATTTTCCCACGTTGCCCGAAGGCAACGCTTCCAAGCCTTTGTAATCTGAGCACTGTTCGCATCCGCCCCGGCTCCTC
Organism: Borealophlyctis nickersoniae; assembly: GCA_027604605.1. NCBI lineage: Eukaryota > Fungi > Chytridiomycota > Chytridiomycetes > Rhizophlyctidales > Borealophlyctidaceae > Borealophlyctis > Borealophlyctis nickersoniae. The sequence continues at coordinate 2,354 of JADGKA010001087.1, forward strand.
CCATCCTTCCCGGCTCTTCGCATCCTCCCTGGCTCTTCGCATCCTCCCCGACTCTTCGCATTTCTCCCCGCCTCCCTGCCTCCTCGCATCCTTCCCACCTCCTCGCATACTCCCTGCCTCCTCGCATACTCCCCGTCTCCTTGATCAATCCCAATTCCCCAACCCACAATCGAAACTCGGTGGATCTCCTGCCTTCACCAGCCCATCCAATGCTCCTCCATTAATTCCTCGTACACAGGGAAAAACGCGTCCATCGCTATGTTCTTTGCACTGGCCACTTTCAGTATTGGGTCATCATCATCGAATTCAACTGACGTAAGGATACGTCTTAACTTCGGTAAAGCATCCAAAAATGCAATCAGTCGTTCCTCCGTCTCTCTGCAAGGATAGACGCCAAGGCATTTCAAATGAACGCATGCGCCAATAACGGATTTGACCCAATCTTTCGAAAAGTCAACATCAACTAAGTTCAGGCAGACAAGGCGTGACAGAGATTTGATGAACAGAGGAAGATAAGGCAGCGGCCCCAAACATCCGTCGACGTCGAATTTCTTAAGATTCGGGCACTTGCCCACCAGCTTGCGGAAGAAGGAATCCATTGCTGCCGGTCGGTTGTCATCTGTAACCGCAAGAGACTCGAGATTTTCCCCCAAATGGGCCGCCATGACATCCAACAAATCAAATCCAAAAACGTTCCCCTCGCCCCCATCCAAATTGATCTTCAGTGACTTGAGATTTGCAAATCCGGACTTCCAAGTTGCATTCTCCGTGTCCCTCCACAGCCGGCCCCAACCTCTGGCCCCTCCATACCCTTCGCAACGGTCAACGGTATCCCACTCAATCCGGCCACGCGGAACCGCATCGATATCCAGCACAGCAAGTTGTGGCAAGCTCCGAAATATGACAAACAGTTGGGAGACGCCGAGTACTCCCACGCATTATTGGGGCCCCTAACAAAAGGCCAATGCCTCTACTGCCAAATTCGTTGGGCCAAGAATAGATATCCAACTTCCTGATTTGGACCCCTTGCATGACTTCTAAGGCTGATGAGTGCAACAGACGCTGCATTGCGTCCTGCACAGTGGGTTGCCGCACCACGTACCAAAACCGGGTCCAAGCAAGCTGACGCCATTCTTTGTTGACCAATCGACAGGTTAGCAGCGTTGTCTTTGTCTCTCTATCCTGTCCGCGGAAATTGCGCAGAATCGACACAACTAGTTCCGTCGGCAAACGCGATGGCTTTCGCGACAATTGCAAGGACTGAGCTTGGTGGTATTTGTCGAGCCACTGGTCGCAAGCCGCAACCGCAGAGCGGGTTTCTTCGTGTGTCTCCGTCTGTTGGCACAACAGTCGCCTGCACGCGAGTATTACGGATGCAGCCTCGTCCATTTCGTTTAATTTCGATGGCAGAATGAGAAGCGTGGGACGATTGCCCAAATGCAACGGGCGACAAGCTGGATGATGGCATGATGCCCAGTGACTGCGCCCGACTCAGCCATTGCTTGAAGCGTCCAAAAGTTTATGCCAAATCCTACTTACGCTTTGTCGGACACTCCAAAACCTGTGATCACTCGTGGATTGCAAACTGAACCCAACAAATGGACTGGCCAAGTCTTCCTTCCGATCTCGCATTCGCATTCTGGGCTGGCGTCGCTTTTGCCATCCCGGTGCTTCTTGTATGGGCGTACGTTTCCTCCACTTCCATCGCAAGTGCCAAACTTTTCCTCTCACTTGCCTTTTCCACTTACCCCCTCCCTCGCACATCCAGGGCGATATCCTTATTCTCCCGCTTCCGCACGTTGCGAGTTGTACCCGTTGATTGTTTTTACTGCGGGAAGCAGTCCCTTTTACCCGGTCCTTCCACCCCAATATACACCCCTGGCAGTCATTGGGAGCGGTATCCACCTGTGTTTGACAATTCCGGAAGGATCAGGCGGTGGTATTGTGGAATTTGCGAGAGTTGGAATGTTTACGATGAGGTATGAGAGTGGCGGAAGAAATAATATCGTCAAATTCCAAATGAACACCATCTGATACAAATCTGTAGAACGGGGACATCGCCGATGATTTGCCGGAGATGCATAACGATAAACTGAATAAGGTCACGGGCACAACGCAAGGTTTGGACTGGAAACTGCCGTAGGCCGTATCCCTTGGTGACCGGTGTATTGACATCCCTCGACTTGTCCCTGGCGCTTCAGCAGCACAACAATCGAGACGTGTTAGTCCAAAGCGAGAAACGCGCTTCGTGTTCTGCGATGATTGCGTATGGAACCAGAATATGGCTAGACAGGTTCTTGCCGCCTACCTGCCCGACGAAGACGTGAGCACCCTTGCAGTTGAGCTTAATACACTACATTGACTCGAGCTAATGAATGTGGCTGTCAGGATCCTGAATACAGAGAAAAAATGGCCGGATACGCCGAGCAGAAGTCCTACACCGAAAAGAAGTATCCACCAGTATGCGCCGATTGTGCAATGCGAGCTGAGAAGGAGCGTTACAAATCAGACCGGAAGGCGCGGTTAGCACTTGAGTCGCAGATGAGGAACCTCGAAACGCGAGAAGATTCGAACAGCCATGGGAAGGGGTCTGTAAGAATCATACTGTGCCGGGTCGGTCTGAAAATCTTAAGGTGGATCGGTGGAACCGGCGTAATGTTCTTTTGTGGATTTGGCGCGGCAACGTTGACCCTGGCAATGTTTCAAGGTGAGGATCTTGGCGTGTTTGGTAGACAGCCGACTTCTCCTTCTGATTGAACGCAGGAATGTAGGCTACCGGAATGCAGCTGTCTTTTCGGATGTACCCAGTTGCTATGAAAGGGCGAGCTTTGAAACTTCCGGCTCTTTTCGTGCTCCGCTGTGGACAAGCATTTCTGCCCATAATGTTCGGGATGCTATCATTCCTCCCGATTTGTCCAAGTGTGTCGCAGACTTTGCCGTGAACGCGTCTAGTCAAGTCCCCAGCCACAGCTGCGCATGCACGATCGTGGGGGCTTTGCCTCGGTTGCTTGCGGCCACCATGGTTTTCTGCATTGGGATTGGGATTATCGCGGAGCATAATAAAGCTCGGTTGAAGACGGTTTTCATACAGAAGCGATCAAGGCATCGGGAAGCAATGCGCATTTTGGTGAGTAGGGTTTGTTTCGTCGCACTACAGGTCTCTCCACTCACAATGTGATGTGCAGATCATCGCTTCGCTCGTTACGGGATTGGGATGGATGTGGGGAAGAATATGGACGTCCGCATGGTCTGAGACTGCGAAATCGTATATCAGCGGGATATGCTTTATATTGGCGGTGATTGTGAGTAGACCAGAAGTTTTTGCCCAACTTCTTGTTTCGTTGTGCTGAAAGAAAGGAATCTCACTCTTACTCCGCCGCAGGGTTGGAAGTCTTCCAAGGAAACCGTGCAAACATTTTTCTGGCCCTTGCGGGGAGTACGAAGACGGAAGACACCGTTAATAACACGGTCGGTATCGAGTTTGGATTCTTCGACACATCCTTTTCCATCGCGAGATCAGAAGCCATTGGAAAATTTTGCATCCGGGATTCTGGGATCCATTGATTCAGAGGCTGAACGAAGGCATCGGGAGGATGACGGTTTTTTCGGGCAGTCAAGGGCTGGACCGAGAGGGTCGTGGAAGCCGAAGCGAGAGGAATCAGAGGATGATGAGGATACGGATGCGGAATCAGAGAAGAGGATGAATGGTCATTCGGGCCGGTATTCTCAGCGACGGTCTGTCGCAAGTCCTGACAACGTACTTTCTGGCTTGTCTTCTTTGGGTTTGGGAGGAGAAAAAAGAAAGTCTGGTGGATCAAAAGATGAAATGGAATGGGAAGGACCTCCTCGGAGTAACGCTTTTATTTCGACGGCAACGAGGGCTGCGGATCCGTCTTCGTTGGCCGCCAGCGGCGCTGGGTGGGGCTGGGCGAAGCCAATTCCTGCTGCTGGACTCCGCGACTCTTCCTTGGACAGATACAAGAAAAACGCCATGGATACACCGCCGCATTTGTTGAACAAAAAGTCTTGGCCGGTTCCCGCTGAAAATGGTTTCAGGAGCGCTGGATACACATCTTCCGCCTATATGCAGCCGCGGACTCCATCCTTAACGAAGGCAATGTCGGGAAGTTCACCCTCCACCTACATGCAACCACGGGCTCCATCGTTGACGAAGACCATGTCGGGAAGTTCGCTGAATGGCTTTGGGTTGTCAGATTCAAGGAGGAAGGAGAATGGGGGCGCAAGCACAACCTTCGCTTTGCAACCACAAAGATTTTTGCCACAAGAGGCATGTAGACGAACTGTGAACGGAGTTGCTACATTCATATGCTTACATGTTTATAACAACAGGAAACAACCGGATTGGAGGAATTATTTTCATCGACTGTCAAGCTCAAATCTCAGCATGTGGTCCCGCATTCGATCAAGACCTGGCTCGATTGGCGGTTGGTGGGCCGATTGTGTGTTGCGCGGAGGCTGTTGGGTCTTTCGGTTTTGGGCGCCATTGGGGCATTGATCACGGTAAAGTCACAATCAATTTGGAATCGCTTCCAAGCACGTACTTATACAGTATTCTTTAAAAGCCATGGGCGAATGCCGGGTATCTGCCACTCCTGATTGCAATACTGCATTTACTTGTCTCCCACAAAGCGCGTGCAGCTCAGAGCCGGGCTCGCACGAGCAATGTTCCTCGAGGCATGGGGGGAGTGTTTGGTCTTTCACCGAAGGCAAAATCGGGGAGTAAACGACCGGCGGCCATGGCAGAAGATAGAAGAATACCGGTATGGCACTTTTTGTTCCTGAAATCAATTGTTCTGCATCATCTCATCCGAAGATTCTTAGGACGCGCTGATGATTGTTTTGGTATTTCGCATTCTTTCTGCATTGCTGTTGATTGCAGTAACCGTTCGGAAGGCGGTGGAATGGGTTGATCGAATGAACGCATGGGAAGATTGGTTGGACGGCTTGATGACGTGGGAAACGACGTTGCGGTGGGGAGGAGGGGTGCTGGACGCTGTTATTTTCTGTCTTGGGATGTTATGGAGACCGAAACCGCAACGGCCTTTCTCAAGCTGACGTGGAGGGGATGGGGATGTAGGCACCACTTGTACGATAATTGCATATCAGTAAACGTAACTTTTGCAACTGTAATTTGATGTGACCAAAGTTGGCTTTGTCATCAGGACGCGCTTCTTCTCGGCCTGACGGTCCGGACATGTCACAACCTACATATTTTAGTCAAGATGGCGATGGAATATAGACACCAAATGCAAGATGCACACCCAAAACCAATCGTGTGCATGCAATTCAACCCATTTCGCAGAGAAATTTATACCGCCGGGGAGGGTGAGTTTTTATGACCGGGTCGGCATCCGTAGAATGTGGGAAGCACCCTACATCACCTCTAATATCCACCCCAACCCAGACGCTATCATCAGAGTATGGGAGGGAGAGTCTGGCAAACCTCTGAACACATTCACGGAACATGTTGGATGGATCATGAGTCTCTTATACTGGTCAGTGGTTCAACTTTATACATGCTAATGGGGGAAGAACGTATCCGCTGACGCTTTTTTGGAACGGCGATAGCAAAGAACATAAAGTCCTGTTTTCATGCTCAATAGACGGGATGATCATAGCGTGGGGACCCAGCGGCAAGATTCTGCAAAAAATACAGGTAGGGTATCCGATGCACCTCCCACAGTTTCCTCCCTACGGAGTTAACGCGCATGTCCTTTCAGACGAACTTTCCCATCTACTGCATGGCGTACAATATCCGTCGACAACAACTCATGATCGGACATAACCGTAAAGTCCGGATATTCCAGATTGTCAATAACGAGGATGGGCATGCGGTGACGGAAGTGTTGGAGCGGCGGTCGGTGACGTGTGGGGAGCATACGGATGTGGTTAGTTGTATCGTATCTGCTGAGGGGAGGTTTTACTCTGCTGGGTGAGGAAAGCAGTTGCTTGTTTTGCTTTTGGGCTGTTATGGAACGAAGTGGATTGATGAGGTGTTGTCCTTTTTTTTTGCGCAGTTACGACCGGAAGATTGTGATTTACGATATCCCACACCACGGGGACCTCAAACTCCGCGTATCGCATACCGTTACCAACGCGCATGATGCAGCGATTTCGTGCATGGTGTATGGGAAGGATGCGGATAACAGCTGGTGAGGCCCCACGCACATTGCATCCTTTTTTAGTGCCTGCTGAGGCGGAAGGGAGAGAAGGCACACAATTTAATCAGCTGCGTTTCCATACGCAGCTCAAAAGGTTGATCACGGGGTCTTTTGATCGGGTTGTCAAGTTGTGGTCGTTGGATGGGAATTTGCTTCAGAGGTTTGATGGGTTTAGGTATGTTTGACTGGCGATGTGCGAGTAGGCATGATTGTGATGGTTTTCTGACTCGGAATCTTAGCGATACCATTACATCGCTGTGTTACGTCCTTCCCACGCAAACCCTCTGGATAACAGCAAGCTCTGGTAGCCCTATAGTCTACGACCCACGAAGCGGAATCAACGTAAGTCTGTACAGCGGTTTTCCGTCTTCACAATGTGTCCTCTAGTCTCACCCAGCGACATATAGGTTTCCGACTTTGTTCCGACGGACGACGCCCGTCTACACCACTTCACGACCGGAGGCTTCACGTTCAAACACCTCACGTTTATACCCGAAACGAACGAAGTCATCGGTACGACCAACAGACGGTCGGTGGTGATTTGGAAGTATAACCCGTCGGCGTCGTTGACGGTGTTGCCGGGGCATACAGATGTGGTGGAGTGTTTGACCTTCAGTGAGTTTTCCCTGATCCCATGACAACTCTGGTTTACTTGCAGTGGGTTGCTGATCTGGAATTGCCAATTTCCAGCGTCGAAGGAACCATTGCTGATTTTCAGTGGGGGTGATGATGGGCTCATCAAAAAATGGGAGAGACTCCAATTGAACACGTTCATGTACAGGTAAAGTGTTGAACAAAACAACTGCCGACTGCGCATCCGCCACGACGAATATCAATGAACTGAATCCGATATTTACTTTTGTGTTTTTTGCAGCCAAGAACCCCTCATCCTCCCCAAAGAAGAAAAACACGACAAGGAAGTCATGCTCAACACTTTCTCCCGCGACCCCACCGAACGCCGTAAAAAGCAAGCAGCGATGCACAAACGCATCTCCGCCAAATTGGACCAATGGAAACGGTTCCTGGACGACGGGAGTGGGAGTAACGGTGCCGGTGGGGCTGGCGGCGGTGGAGAGGAGCAGTTGGCTTTGTTGAGCGGGGACGCGGCGAGGGCGTTGAAGAGGAAACAGATGATGGTGGAACCGAAGAAAACGTACGAGGAGGAAACGAGAGCTGCCGGGATGGCTATGGCTAGTAAGGCTGGGAGGACGGGCGTGGTGTCGTTGTTGTATTATGAGGAGTTGGATTTGTTGGTGTCGGGGTATGAGGATAGTAAGATTCGTAAGTATTTGTCGAGCGTGCATTCTTGATGGGGGCGTATCCATATTGATTTTCAACACTCTGTATAGATGTCTGGGGGTACAACGAAGATACAGTCAAGTTCCTACCCGACGACGCAGACATGAAAGACAAGGAGTTGCTGGACCCAACGGGTCTTGCAAACGACAGCGTCACAAATCGTGTTGCGGGGATGACGCTCAAATTCACATTGCAGGATCATAAGGATGCTGTGACTGCGATTGTATGCTTCTACAGAGATGGAGCGCATTGGCTGGTGAGATATACAAATTCGCCATTTTCCCATCGAAGACCTCGACATTTGAAACTTCTGCCCCCACACAAAAAACAAAAAACCAGGTTAGCACCGGCTGGGACCGCCGCATCTGCATCTGGGACCTCAAATCCGCCAAACTCCACGACGTCTTTCGGGGGTCACCTCAAATTGCATCCACCACCACCGGGTCAACTATAATCGCTTCGAGCTCCTCAAACTGGAAGGAAGAACTCGCGGCGGACGGTATCATCGTCGACATGGAATACTGCGCGGAACGCAACGAGGTCGCGTACGCGAGTTCGGACAAGTTGGCGTATGTGCGGAAATTTTCGCCAAAGGGGGATGAGATGGTGCTTGTTGCGGTGTTGCAGGGGCATGAGGCTGAAGTTACAAAGGTAAAGAAAAACAGCGCAAATTGCAAGTTATCTGGGTGTCGTTGATTGGCAAGTGTTGAGGGAACGAACTGACCGCCTCCCATCAGATCAAATGGAACCAACGCTACCAACAATGGATAACCGGCTCCGAAGACCGCACCATCCGGATCTGGCCAGCAGACGGCATCCCCTGCCTCCGCATAATCAACAACGAAGGCCCCGTAACCGCACTCTGCATCGACATCGCAAACGGGTGCATCGTCACGGGCTCACAGGACAGAATCATACGCGTGTTTGATCCCGAAAAAAAGGATGAAGTCGTGCAGAAGAATTTGGGGCATGGGGATGAAGTTAGGAGTATTATACATATCCCGGCGAGGAATCAGGTGGGTTTGTGTGAGGGGTGGAGGTGAGAGTGGTGTGGTTTTGATGACGCTTTTTTTGGGGCGTAGTATGTATCGGCGTCGTGGGATAATACCGTGCGGATTTGGAATGGTAGGAAAC
>JADGKA010001088.1:0-10955 GCA_027604605.1 Borealophlyctis nickersoniae
CGATATCATTTCATTCGCGACTGTGTCAAGGACGGAACAATTGAGCTTCAGCATTGCCCCACGGACGAAAATATCGCTGACATATTCACCAAACCACTCCCGACCGAAAAACTCACCAAACATCGTCAAAAACTGAGCGTCCAAGCACCCAACGACGACAACGAAGTCCAGCAGGGGCTGCGAACATCAGAAGTGTTGAAACGGCGTAGCCCAAGTCCCGGATTGGTGCCGGGAACACTGGCACAAAGTGTGGAAACTTGCGAAAGCCGCAGGAGGTCCAAAAACGACGGAAAGAGCTCCAGATTGCTGGAAACTTGAAGGATGGGTGCGGGGAGCGTGGGAGAAGTGGTTTTGAACGACATTGGGTCGAAATGAGCGATTGGCATTGAGCCATTGAAGTGGGCAACGACGATGGGTGAAAAGTAGCTTGTGAGAAGGAGTTGAATCGGTGAACGGGTCCTCATGATGGGTAATTTGTCCCAATTTGGAGAATGGGCAAATTATGTAAGCATTACGCGTCGAGTGGGGGTGTTGGATATAGCGACGCGTCATGAAGCTTAGCAAAGGCTGATGGGCTGATGAGCTAAGCAAAACGCGTGCCCATGGAAAGTTCCAGAAGTGTTACATCATGTAGCAACGACTATATAAAGGGGAGGAACAGCGTAGTTGCAGAGTGTGAATCATAGTGACTAAGTAGTGACTATATCGATTTCCCCCATAACCTTTAATAGTGGTGGAGTCGATTGACAATTACGCGGATTTGTGTCAGTTGTTCTATTCCATGGCAACAAATTCCAAGCAACAATTATTGAATCGAATGGAGTCGTATGGAGACACTGCGGGTTGGGCGAACAAATCGGATGGTTCTCGTCAATGTGCCCATCTTTTAATGAGCAGTCTTTTTACCACGCCTCAAGCGATCCCTCTTCCGCTAATTTCTACTGGGGTGACCGTCGAACTCTGGTTTAATTCAATTGACCAATTATTCCTCTCTCCAAACGTTGCATACGCGACCATCAGCGATGTTCGCTTTGATTATCTTGCAGTCACACCCAGTCCCGATTATACCCTGGCTTTGAAAGCCGCTTGCGCTCAAGGTAGGCAGGTCATAATTCCCTTCATCAAGACCAGTATCGCTCCAAGTAGTGGAAATGGCTCTGGTAGTCAAATCTTACAAATTCCAGTGAAACAAGTCTCGAGCGTAAATGCTATTGATATCATAGCATGGCCTGCGGCTTCTATGTCGGACCGTACGGTTGACAAGGCGAAGAGGTTTACTAACCTCGGATTAACGGATGTTAACTTCATGGCAAATGGTATTTCGCAGCCGCAGCAATTGTCCTTCTAAGGTGGCTCGAGTTTGGAACTCACCATGATTAACGTTCTCTCGCAATCAGGGAATGCATATCTTGCTCATAAAGATCTCCTGTTGCCCGCGGATTTCAACTCCAGTTCGTTCAGAATCTCCATGAACCTTACTAGCGACTCGGAAACCTTCGGGTCAGGGCTCAGTACTATTGGCTCTGCTTCACCCTATGTTACGGCAACGTTGAATACCGCCAACCCGGTGCTTCCAAGCACCTCCATTCTCTCGATAGTGTATACGGATGCTCTGTGCGTCATTTCTGGACAGGAGATCGTGATCCAGGAAGTTTTTTGATTGACAGAATGACCACATAAAACGGACTTTACATGAAGCTTTTTGTGAAGAATTGCGCTTTATGTGTGTTTAAAAATAATTAAGCAAGACCGAGTTGGGTGGCCACTCGATTCATACTTCCAGATGCCGAATTTACGTGTTTCAGGCCGAGATCCGAGAATTGGGAGACTTTTTGTGCCCTTTGTTTCAAGGCTGCAGAAGCGTCTGGATTTGATTCGATCTCTCCAGTAATAGCCTTGGAGACCCCATGCGCACGCCTTGCCAAAGGAACCACCGAATGCTGGAAAACCCTCACGGTTTCTCGAGCCGCACTTGGGAGTGTGGCGGAGAAAAATCGGGAAACTTCGTGTCTGCCTTTGTTGATTAGATTTGAAAAGTTTGGCATAAATGTTTTATTAGAAGTATCGAAAAGATTTTCGGTGCAAGTTAGAAAAAGGGAACATAAGGAATGCCTCAGAGAACCCCAAACATAACAGTCATCCCAAAGATTACAGGGTTAACCTTGAATGGTGTGGTTCCCACTTCAAAAAAATATGGACTTCCAGCCGAATTGAAACCCGGGAGCCAACCACCCACTGTCCTCCCTTTGGGTCTCAAACGGGTCCTATCCAAAACAGAAAGAGAAGCAACTGATTGGTTTAATCGTACACGTGAACTGGAGAGGATCGAAGCCTTCCAAGAGAATTCCAAAACGCTCCCGGACAATCTACCTTATGGGCAGACTCCTACACCGCAAATCATAAGAAAGGTGGAAGTCGTAAATTTAGGAGAATTATTTGGAAATGATCAACGAGGACTCAACCCGGGAATAGAACATATAGATCCAGATCCAAAACCAAACCAATCACCCCTAGACCTCCTCTATCAAATGCACGCACAGGAGATAACCTAGCACAAATTAATGAATTAACACGAGAGTTGTCAACATCGTCAACCCAGACGATGCGTGATATCGCAAATGCCGCAACCTCAACAGAAGCAGATATGATGGACGTCGACCGTCCAACACCTATCCAGACGATAGTACACAATAATTATTATAACCAAATTCACCAGTACCATCAGCAGGCTTTCAACAGCACAACAGAGAACGCTCTTAATCAGCAATTTTTCAATCAAAATAATCTTTATTATCAGGATGCAAGGACGGCAAATCAAGTAATCAACAATGCTTACAATAATTTGAACATGTTTCAAAAAAACACAAGGACCGAAAACGACCTTAGTTTAAACATGAACGATGTATTACCAAGTCGTCAGCGTATTGACATTCCGGGACAGGCGCTTATAACAGGACCTGTTAATAATGCTGGTCAATTAGTGGGAATAAATTCGCCTGTTAATGTTGGTAAACGGGTGGATCTCTCGTCTTCACTGTCGCCATTAGAAACTACGGTGAGGGCAGGTCAAAAGCGAAGAGCAAACAACGCCGTGGATCAGATGTTTTTGCCGTACTTAGAGCCTATCGCAAGTGCAAGTCAAGAGCAAAGAATAGCCACCAGGTCAAAGCGTCCCAGAAGGACAGAAAAGCCAGTGCCATATGAATCCTCTGTCAGTGTCGAAGACGTGAGCGATGTCCGTATACCTAGGTCACGACGTTTGTTGCCTAGAAAGACCTCGACCAGTCTTGTTTTGCGCGAACAGAGAGTCGCAAAAAGGGATGCTCAAGATAGTGTTGCTACGGCAGATCCTTTGCTCTCGATAGATTACAGTCCCTATGTGGTGCCTACGGCAGATCCTATGCGCTCGATAGAATACGGTGTCGGCGCACCGTCTTCGGTAGGCGGTCCATCAAGGGGCACCACTGTAGAGGTAGAAGTACCTATGATACGGAAATTATCAGGTATTAAAGGCAAAGGAAAAGGCAAAGGAAAAGGCAAAGGAAAAGGCAAAGGAAAAGCGAAGGACACAAAAGGTAAGGGGAAGGCCCCCATTTAGGGGGCGCCTTGCGGCGTTCTTCGGAAGGTCTTTAATAGAAATTCTGTAGCTATTACGCTAACGATAAAGGCTTAAGAACGCCGAGCTAACATACATACAAGTTTTGCACAAACAAAAAAGCCAAAAAGCACTTCCCCTTTCCCACTACAAGAATACCCGCTTGAATCCCATCTTTATCTTCCGGTCACAGAATGCGCATTCGTATCGCACGCCCCTTCTTCCCTTCTCCACGCATTGGTTGCAAAGCCGGCAGTTGCAGCTCGTCTTAATTGCCTGCGGCCGCGCGTCGCAGCGCTGGCGCTTTGCCGGCTCAATGGCAGTGAACCGCTTCGGGAGATCCACGCGGCATTTCGGACAGCGTGGGTCGGCGAGAATGACGTGAAGGATGCAAGGCGCGCAGAAGAGATGCCCACAGTCGAGTGCGACGGGTCGCACCATCTCCGTTTCTTGACAAATGGCGCATTGGAGGTTGGGTGGAGGTGAGTCTTCGATGACGATCAAGTCCGACTTTGGCATAGCTGGGAAGGAAACGGAGATGAAACGAGAAGCAAGTCTGTGGTGACTTTATGCTTTGCCGCTTATGCGTGGGAAACTAACTGTCGGACGCGATGTGAACCCTTGGTATCCAGACATGCGGGGAACGCCTTTAATAGAATTTGTCTAACTATTACGTAATATGAACACAAGGTTCTTGTCCGGTTTTATTGAACTTCAGGACGCTGTCCTTTTCCAAGGGGATGCTCGTCTGTCCGTAGGCATCCAACCCATTGGTCGACGACCGGTCAACATTGGAATTCAATGAAATCCTTTCAATGCTGCATACGCCAACTCCTTCGTCAACAATTACGGCCCGCTGCAAGTCAATCGAGTCATCCCCGAATTGCCGATAAAGGTCGACACAACATCCGGGATATCGAAGGTTGGATTACTCTATGACAACACCTTACAACTCGATAGCATGGGAAGACTCGGAGTCAAGAGCGTGATATCGACACCCTCGGGCAACTTCACCTTTGACGCTCCTTTGTTCTTTGACAGCACAAACTCGAATGTTTCATTGTTGTACAATACAGATGATTTTAAAATACAAGACTCCTGACTCACGCTTGTCCCGGACTTGTGGAAACCAAGAGGTGCATTGAAATTGAGTGGCAGCATTGCCGATGCATTGGGTGTACTCGGAGAATTCACCGATTTTAGTGATATATCCCTCCCGGATGAGCCTGTTCATTTAAAGATTCTCCAACTCAAAACGAGTCAAGACTTCATACAGACAAACGGACAATTGGAAATCAAAGGGAAAACGCCCGGGTGCATCCCTTTCTATAAGATTGGTAACGGATTTGCCGTCAATTCAAATTTCAATTACGACGATGTGACGTTGTTGGTGCGCTTTGTCAAACTTGAAAATTCATTCCATTTAGGGGATGAATACGCTGCCCCAGTGGGCTATTGTAATCAACTATATCAAAGCAGGGAATCAACACGTATTGACATTTCACCAGTTCAGAATGGTCGCAGAATCATCTCTGTTCGCACGGACAACGAAACCATCGGGGTTGATTCTGCAACGAATAAACTGGTGTCGGCGCTGACTTATCAGGAACCGCTACAGATAACAAAGGGTCAAGTATCACTGAACGTGGATGGTGAGACTTTGGTCAGTAGTGGAAATATGTTGCAAACTACCAAGCGGGGAGAGGTATCAAGATAACCGGCAATAGCATTTCGACGGACGAGACACTCGATCTGTCATTCGAATTCCCATTGATTAAGACGGGCGAAATCGTTCGCCTGGACATGACAGGAGAGTCTCCTATCAGCGTCAACGACCTCACAGGTAAGATCTCGCTTTCTATCGATAGTACATTGAAAGTTGAGGCTGACAAACTGGGTGTGGTTTTTCCTGACCCTCTCACAAACGGCGACTGGATTCTCATTAAGAGTAATCAAATTTCGTTCCCAGGGGTTCTCCACCATTTTACTTTTGTAGACGGTCAGACGAAACTTCGCTTGAAAGATGGCGGAGGTTTGCAAAGCGATATGGAGGGACTATTTCTGAATCTAAAAGGCGAAGATGGTATTCTTTTTGATGGGGAAACAGTGCGTTTATTGTTCGATTTGAAGGAGTTCAAACTTTCTTCTGAGGGAGAACTTCAGTTAAACCTCTCCGATACCTTTACTACATCTTCAATGGAAGGCCTTGACATCAAGATGGACAACTTGACCGTCAAGAAGGACGCTTCTGGATTGAAAGGGGGCTACGTGGCAAAAGCAAATTCTGCGATTTTGGTCACACAAAATGAGATTAGAGAATCCATAACCGCGTCAAATGGAGTGACTCGTGTTGGAAACGACATCCGTGGCTCCTACACCAGCACCGGATTGATTTACGTTAGCGGGAGCAGTATTGGACTCCGAGAGGAGGATCTCGACCAAAGGATCAAAGACAAGACAGGCATCGATTCTCCACCTTCATCCGGTGGAGGAGGTGGTTCCGGTGGAGGCAACCCCTTAAACAACTTGAGTAACGGACTCTCCAGTCTTGGTAGCATTCTTGGAGGCGCCGGTGCTGGAGCGGTGTTTGGAGGAGTCAGTGGAGGTTGGGCAGGCGGAGCGGTCGGTGGATCAACGGGATTGACAAGTAGTGGGATCACTAGTGGGATCGCCGCTGGTGTGTCCATGGGAGGCGCCGCCGTGTCGACTGGCTCAACGTTATCCCATGGTTTTGGATATGGAGCCAGCGGGATCTCCGCTGGAAACCTTGAAGACAACGCAGGTGGATGGGGCTTTTCTTTGGGAAACGCTACATTGCTATACCCTGATGTATACACCGATAAGACTAAAAGTGTATGCGGTATTGATTACCTGAAAGGTTCGTCAAATACGACAGTCATAGACTCGGAATCCCCATCAACGGGAACTTTGTGCGTGCTAGGTGGAGTTGGGATTTACCAGAACCTACACGTTGGTCAAACAATTTATGCCCAAGGTTACAGATGTAGACAAGGCATCAATGCAACGTTCCATGGTAACACGTTCAACTTCTGGTGGGAGAATAGTACTATACAATGTTGGATTGACGTGACAAACATGGGAACAATCGCCTTTCAGGACTGGGTACAAGGGAACTATATGCCCATTACCTACCAACCCGATCTCTCGAATTATTACAACCAATCCGAATTGGACAGTATTACTTCAACATTGCCTCTTAAGCAGGATCTCACCAATTTTTACACCAAATGGGAATGTGATGCACTTCTCTCGCCTCTCGCATCCCGCCAGTATTCGTATAGTAAGCACGAAAGTGATCAATTGTTTAAGCCGATTGGGTATCAACCAGATTTGAGTGGTTACGCCTTGAAGACGGATTTGGTGGACTTCATGCCATCGTCAATCATCTACAATACGTTTGCCCTCTCCAATAACGTGTACACCATATCTCAAGCGGATGGACGTTTCGCTCTCAAGACCGACCTGGATAGTATTGGATATTCCTTTTACACAAAGGACCAAGCGGATGCAAGGTTCATGCCTATAACCTCCACATCTTCAGAAGTGGACCTTACACCCTATCTGCTTCGCACAACCGCCGATGGTTTATACAAGTCGATCAATTACGAACCCAATCCTAAAGTATGGGCTGCTAAAAGCGACCTCTTCAATTTATTGCCTTTCAACTACGCCCAACAATTGTTCTATCTACGACCAGAAGCGGATTCCATATTTGCTAAAAGGACTTTCTGTCCTCAAATCACTATACAAAGGGTGAGTCGGATAGTCTACTCACAAACTACTGGTCAAAAAGCGAAATCAATCCTGTACAACAAATGACGCTCAGTAATTATTACACAAAATCACAATCCGATTCCCTATATCTTCCCCAATCAGCACTTGGGAATTATTACAACAAAGGAGAGACCGATGCCCTTTATCTTCAGCCATCAGCGTTGACTAATGCGTTAGGTAATTATTGGAACAAGGTAGAATCCGATTCTAGATATATTCGTGCGGGATTTCCAATCCTTGCCATTAGTGTTCTCCCACGCAATGGGAACGATATGAATCCGGCATTCCAAGTCGAATCGTACAATCATGATAGCACAAACATTTCGGTGATTCCTTCGGTCAAAATGCCGCGTCCGACGTTTGCCAAGCGGCCGGGGATTCCGACGTTTGCCAAGCGGCCGGGGATTCCGACATCTGCCGAACGGCGGGTGATTCCGACGGTTGCCGTGGGGTCCGCTGGTGTAGGGGTTATGTAGGCATAATCTGGCACATTATCCATAACTATACAATGTCATAACTATACATAATGTATACATAATCCGGCATAACTATAATTCATAACTCGACCTGAGTTATGGACTAACTCAAACATCCTCGGCTATGTCCGAGTGATTGATGAAGCTTGCCGTATGTGCGACGAGTGGGGGAAGATGACGCAAAGTTAGTCGTCATTGCAGTTTATGTTGACGACATTGTTTTGGCGTCACCCAACTTGGGAGCGCTTGAACTTACGAAGAAGGAACTTCGGGACCGGTTCGAGATGACGGACGGTGGCCGTATCCACCATTTGCTTGGCCTGCGCATCGAATACGACCCGGAGAAGGGTGAGGCGCGCATTGGACAAGAACTGTATGTGCGGAAAAAATTGGAGAAGTTCAAAATGAGCACTTGTAGCACCGCACCGAATCCAATGCTTCCAAACTTACCACTTGGAGTGGGGGAGCCCGACGAAGCCGCAGAGGTGTCCCAGACAGAATATCGGTCTGCCGTTAGTGCGTTGATGTATGCGGCTGTGTGCGCCAGACAAGATATCGCAGCGGCTGTTGGAATCGTTGCGAGACACGTTGAGAAGCCGACGAAAGCCTGCTGGACAGCGGTCAAGAGAATCTTACGCTACCTGAAAGGAACGCAAAACTTCGCTCTCACATATCGACGTGGTGACGAAGAAAGCCCACAGTTGGTGGGCTATTGCGATGCAGACTGGGCTGCAGATAGAAAAGACCGAAAATCAACAAGCGGTTTTGCCTTAAAATTGGCGAATGGAACTGTCAGCTGGAAAAGTGTGAAACAAACCTGCACCGCACTCTCAACCGTCAAAGCCAAATACGTAGCTGGCGCTGTAGCCGCTAAAGAAATCATCTGGTTGCGTAGAATCATCAAGGAATTGACTCCGAAAGTGGCAAGAACCGGAAAACCCACCATTTTGGATATTGATAACTTTGGCGCCAACGAACTCGCAAACAACAATGGGCCGTCGCAGCGCACCAAACACATCGACATGAGATATCACTTTATTCGCGACTGCATTAAGGACGGAACGATTGAACTTCAGCAATGTCCCACTGATGAGAATATCGCCGACATATTTACGAAACCACTTCCGACCGAAAAACTCACCAATCATCGCCAAGAACTTGGCATTCTCCTTGCCAACAACGCCGGCAGCGTCCCACCAACACCGCCGAACCCGAAATTATCAACATTGACGTCGAACGAGTCCCGGATTGACGCTGGGAACACTATAGGGGTTATGGGAGGAATCGATATATTCACTACTAGTACAACTACACAGTTCCACACCCTTATATAGCGGAGTTCCTATGATGTAACACTTTCTGGAACTTTCCAGACTGCACGTCTAGCTTAGCTCATCAGCCCATCAACCTTAGCTAAGCCTAATTACCCGTTGCTATCATTCCAAGTGCTCTAACACCCCCACTCGACGCGTAATGCTTACATAATTTGCCCATTCTCCAAATCAGGGCAAATTACCCATCACGAGGACCTGTTCACCCATTCAACTCCTTCTCACAAGCTACTTTTCACCCATCGTCGTTGCCCACTTCAATGGCTCAATGCCAATCGCCAATGGCTCCTCAATGCCTATCAAAACCACTACCCCCACGCTCCACCGACATCCTCCTGAAGTTTCCAGCAATTGCGAGCCCTTCTGGCCTTTTCCCGACCTCCTGCGACTTTCGCAAGTTTCCGCACTTTGTGACGACGTTCCCGGCGCCAATCCAGGACTCGTGAGACAATGCTCCTGCCAATTTCAACTCGGCAGACGAGTGTTGGTCTTTGTCGTCATTGTCGCTGGGTCGGACGCTCAATTTTTGACGGTGTTTGGTGAGTTTTGCAGTCGGAAGCGGTTTGGTAAATATGTCGGCGATGTTGTCGTCCGTGGGGCAATGCTGAAGCTCAATTGTTCCAACTTTGACACAGTCGCGAATGAAATGATATCGGATGGCGATGTGTTTGGTCCGCTGCGATGGGCCGGCGTTGTTTGCGAGCTCTTTGGCTCCGAAATTGTCGATATTCAAAATGGTGGGTTTTTCGGTCCTCTTTCCTTTCGGAGTCAGTTCGTTGATGATTCTTTTCAACCAGATAATCTCTTTTGCGGCGATAGCGGCCGCAATATACTCGGCTTTGACGGTGGAAAGCGCAACGCAGGTCTGTTTCGCACTTTTCCAACTCACAGTTACATTTGCCAATTGTAGGGCGAAACCGGTTGTTGACTTTCGGTCTTTTCTATCTCCAGCCCAGTCTGCATCGCAATAACCCACCAACTGTGCGCTTTCTCCGTCACCACGTCGATACGTGAGGACGAAGTTTTTCGTTCCTTTCAGGTAGCGTAAGATTCTCTTGATCGCTGTCCAGCAGGCTTTTGTCGGCTTCTCAACGTGTCTCGCAACGATTCCAACAGCCATTGCAACATCTGGTCTGGTGCACACAGCCACATACATCAACGCACCAACGGCAGACCGATATTCTGTCTGCGTCACTTCTGCGACTTCATCTTGTTTTTCCCCCACTCCAAGCAGTGAGTTTGGGAGCATCGGATTCCGTGCAGTACTACAAGTACTCATTTTGAACTTCTCCATCATCTTCTTCACATACAGCTCTTGACTAATCTTCGCTTCGCCTTTCTCTGGGTCATAAGCAATGCGTAGCCCAAGAAGATGATGGATGAGGCCACCATCCGTCATTTCGAATCGTTTTTTCAACTCCTCCTTGGTAAGTTCAAGCTCTGCTGTACTGGGCGACGCCAGCACAATGTCGTCAACGTAATCTGCAATGACAACTAACTTTGCGTCATCTTCCCCCACTCGTCGCACATACAGGCAAGCTTCATCAACCACTCGGACATAGCCGAGGACGTTGCGGAGGTATGTATCGAGTGTGCGATTCCAGAGTAGTGGGGCTTGCTTCAAGCCATACAACGCTTTGCGAAGCTTGTACACCCAGTGACTTTGGGGTTTGTCTTTGGGGTCGTAGCCTTCAGCTTGTTCAATGAATATTTCTCTGTCACTTTCTCCATTCAGGAACGCTGTTACAACATCCATCT
>JADGKA010001089.1:0-10954 GCA_027604605.1 Borealophlyctis nickersoniae
GAGTGGGAGGTAGAGTCCCTGCTGGATAAACGGAAAGGATGTGGGAACAAGATCCTTTGGAAAGTGAAATGGGTTGGGTATAAGAAACCGGACAGCCCGGACAGCCCACGTTCTGCGCTCCGTAGTTCATTGTTCTACCCTTTTTTTTGGTGCTTTTGGGAAGGGGAGGTGTGGTTTGGATACTGTAAGGTAGTCTCAATTGTACAGCGAGCTGACCAAGACTCCAAGAGGAAGACTCTCCGAAGCGGAATGAATTTGGACGCCGGCGCTTGAGGCTGTCCGATTCCAATCTTAATCTTGGCCGGTAACATTTGATTTTTCTCTTTTTGCTAGCGTATATGGTTCCCGAACTAATAAGGAAAAAAGGTCGTAGTAGTACATAAATAATTGTAAATACGGTTGAGATGAGGCTCGTGGCCTGCCCTTTTTGAAGGATCAATCGCTAGTCCTGTGTCATTTAGAGTGATTTGAATAAACACAGCATGATGTTTTTTGCGAGCGCAGTCGGCGGTTTGAGAGGGACCACTGCTCGCTTCATAGATTTCACATTCTCATTGATCCGCAACAAGGCAAGGTGAGGCGGGGTATGGATGGTGGGAGATGGTGCTCGAGTGGACGCATGTCATTTTGCAAACATGATTGGACTTTTTGACCAAGACTCTTGGAGCGGGAGTGAATGACGTTTGGATACCGGACGTCTTGGACATGTCCGCCAGCGGGCCCGCTCTGCATTTTTTGCAAGCGTGTAAAATTCCCAACTGTTCTTTACGAATCCCAACTCCAACTGAACTGATAGCGCTGGTCCAGCCAGTCTCATGGATTGCTCAACAGCCATGTTCTGCGCTCCCTCCCTCTGCTACTTCGTGAAGTGAAACGATTTTTTTGGGGGAAGGGGAGGAGTGGTGTGGATACTGTGAGATGGTGTTTATTTTATGAGGGTCATTTGCGAAGCACAAGGACTCTGAGAGGAAGACCAATATCGGCTTGAGTTTGTCTTCTTTTGCCAAACATGTATGATTCCTGAACCAAGCAGGAGAAAACGATAGCAGTAAACAGTACTTTGAAAGATGGGGCTGGTCGCCCGCGCATTTCAAACGGGCTGTTATTAGTTTGCTACTCAATTGGTTCTGCCGGCGTTGTTACCACTACGCGCGCAGCCGGCCGCTTCAAGGGAGACCACCGGACGCTCGAACACAACACACCAGAAAGGACCATTCCATAACAGTTCAAAATCTTCAGTGCACTTTTTGAAGAGCAGTGGACTAAGACTCTTGGAGCGGGACTGAATGAAGTTGGATACGGACGGACAAACCCCGTCAGCGCCAATGTGTCAGATGTGCGGTATCTTTTCCCATTTTCGACCAGCACGTATGATTCCCAAACCGAGTACCAATCATAGGCATGGCAGTGATTGGGCATAATTGGTCGAGAGAAGGCCGGTAGCATGCTTGAACCATCCGCTTCCACGCAGTTGTTACCGCAGCCTGTGCAGTTGGTGGTTTGATGATAAGAACCCGTCTTTACCAATCTCGGGGATGCTGGCGTTACAGTTCTGACATTTGTTTTGCTCGCACGTAGGATCCCCAATCCAAATTTGAAGAAAAGCCAAAACATTTGAGTTTTTAATAATGGTTGAAGACCGGTGGCCTGCATTTGAACCATCTGCTAATTAGGTTGGCATCCATGGGTTCGGAAACGTAGCGCGCCGTTCTTCGATTGGCGGTGTTGCCGGTTTGATGGTCGAAACACAGAACGCTTGACCAAAACACATCGGGCAAAACCGTTCTGCATCACCAAATTTTCGACAAGACTCATCACAAGCGAACCAAAAAAATGAAACCCAACGACCTTCATTGAATAAGTTATACATGCGCAGTTGGTGCTTTGACGGTCAAGCACGGCACGCTTGGGTAGAACACACCGGGCAGAATCCTTCTGCATAACCAAATCTTGAAAAGCGAACAAAAAAATGATCTCCCAAAAGCATGGATAGAAACTGAACCCGCAAGGAAATTACTCACGTGGTTTGTCGGACCAAATGATTTTGTGTGGCTTCTGGTGGCCTGCCTTCTGAAACCACTCTGTTTATTGTTTCGCATTCATTGGATTGTTTTGCGAACACGGTACGCCGTGCTTTAATTTACCTCTGTGTGCGCAGTCCGCTATTAGATGGTCGAGGCCCGTAATGCTTAAGCAGAGCAGTTACAGAGGAAACCTTCCGCATCAGGAAACCTCCAACACCACTTCGTCCCAAAGCTGACAACAAAATGACTTGACAGAAGAAACCTGCCGCATCAGGAAACCTCCAACACCACTTCGTCCCAAAGCCGACAACAAAATGACTTACCTCAAGATGATTGAACCCTCAGAGGGGAGTGGCCATGACTTGCTTCGTTGCACCAAATGAGTTGAGTAGTTTCCGTTCAAAAACGGCGGTGATTTGGAACTTCTGTATTGATTGAGACAAGGCAGGGCCTCCCACCTTGAAACCACGGTCCAGTGTCCAGTCTCTCTCGCCAGCTGCGCGCGCAGGAGGTGCAAGAACGGCCTGCTGTTTTCACAATGGATACCAAACAAAAGATGCCGTTTTTATAACAAATCCGATTTGTGAATTACATATGTCCAAGGGGACAAAAAAGGAAGCCGAAACGAAGGGAATTGAACCTTTGGAGGATGTCACCCACGGGGTTCGTCGGACCGAGCGATTTTGTTGAGCGGTTCTCTATGCCTGGTGAACAGCTAGAATAGAATAAGGTTGAATGCACTTTCCACGTTTCAGCACACTCCCTTACGTTTTGGAATTGAGCAGCGCGTTTAGACGTTCCATTCGGTGGAGAACCCCAGCGCATCGGCTTGTGACGGTCCTCATGCCTAATGCAATTACCTGACCTCATGGTTTTTCTTTTTTTTTTTTAAAAAAAACAACACTGGTGCCGGGAAGGATGTGTGAGGATCTTGTTGAGAGCTGGGTTATAGAGGTTGTAACAATGCACTACAACTGCTCTCACCCACTACCTTCGGAAGTGAAAGAGTGTGTTGCGTGTTGCACGTTCCATTCCATTTTGTTGGGAACCACCTGCAAATCGGCTCGTGGCGGTCCTCGTTAGCATTGCCGACGTTATGGAATTTTTTCTGAAACAACGCTGTTTTGCCCGACTACAACGAGAGCGAAAAAAACCATAACCAGTAGGAATGTTCAGTCAAACCCCGTCAAAACGGAAATTCCAACGTGGTCATGTTGTTTGAACAAAAGCATTGTAATGATTGATGCTGATCGAGATATATGCAATGCAAGCTACCGTGAATGCAGTAGCGTCTAATAGACTATAGGGCCAGATTTGCTCACTCCATAGGATTTTACTCCTTTGTTTCCTGTCGACGGGACATCTGTCCCACTTCATCCTTCCAGAAGTCGGCAAAAAAAGTTGGGATTACGGAACCATGTACCAGTTGAGAGTGACATTGGCGGCCTGCCGTCTCGAACTATCCGTTTTATGCAAGTTCGGGTATTGCTTGCGTGCGCAATTGGTTTGACGGTCGATGCACTGGTTGGTTGATGGAATTACCCCAGAACCGTCCATACAAAAAGGCAGTGCGTCGGGAGCAGGATTGAAACCTCGGAGGAAATTACGCACGTGGGTCGCTGGACCATGTGGTTTGAGTGGTTTCCTTCGGAAAAAATAAAAAGGATAGAGGCGGACAACTCGTTCTGACCATTTTTGAAAGTGCAAGAGGTGTTGGACAATCCGGCGTACCCATCTCAAACCATGCGCAGTCTCCTTCAGATCGGTTTGGAACACATAGAACGCTGTTCTTGTGACTGACCTCTGCGGGCGCACTCGGACGGCTTGATGGTAGAGATCCTGCTGCCCGCTTGATGAAATATGCCACATCACCGATTTTTGAGTGGCACCTCGTCACAAGGGGACAAAAAAAATGAAGCCGCCAAGGACGTTCTATTGAACTTTCGGGGGGAAGTACCCACGTGGTTCATCGGACCAATTGAGTTGAATGGATGGATATGGGAGAATGTGGTTGTCCTGGAACGATAGTTGCTCCCAACCCACTACATTTGGCAGTGAAAAAGCCTGTTGGACGTTCTATTGCGTGGGCGACCCATTGCGCGCGGGCGTGGCGCTGCTCCTCCTGCTATCATAATTCTTCAAACAACGCTGTTTCCCACGACTACAGCAGTGAGAAAAAACGTTGTATTGACATGCCACGGGAAGGTCAACTGAAACCCCGTCGAAACCAATTTGTTTGTTTGAGCGAACACAATGTAGTGATTGCTGCCCTTGATGCCCGGAGAGTACCCACATGGTTGGTCGAACCATCAATTTGAATAGTTTTGCCATGCATAAACATCTCTGTATCCCGCGACTGCAACAAAAGCAAAAAAGGCATGATTCACTCGAATGGTTGAATGGAACCCCGTTAAAGCAAAGCTCAACGCGGTCACTTGTGGTGTGCGCGCGCAATGCAAGTTTCCATATAGGCAGTATCGTCAAATGAATTCTGCTCAAAGGGCGAGGTTTGGCCACTCCGTGAGATTTACGACTTTGTTTTTGCTGTCCATGCGTTTGCTTTTATACGCTCTGGGCTGGTTTCCAGACCTGACTTTCTCCTTCTGGGAATTTAGGGTAGCCTGGATGTTTTAAGGCATCTCATTGACAGTGGCGGAACAGGTACGGAACGAACTGGACCTGTCCGATAACCGTTGATCTCCTGACCTATATTTTTTCTGCCAACAGGCCGGGGTTACAAAAAGTGAAAAATAGTACGCCACTGCCTGCTCTGTGCTGACGGTTTGATTGGACTGGCAAGGTGATTATCCCAGCAGGAGACGTACTCGGCACGGTTCCTTACTTGCGCAAGGTACGTAAAAATTCCAACTTAACCGCGGCATGCGGGGGTTTGATTGGCAGTGAATTAACGGTTCCCCACAAAACGACACAATCGTGACGAAAACCGGATGATTTGGCGATGTGAATGAAGTCTCGTTCAACCGGTCCAGAAAAAGGTAGGCACATAGAGGCCTCATGGAACCCCTGTGAGGAAACACCTCCAGCGGATCGTTATGCATGCCTCCTAATGGAGTCGCTCTCATTGCCAACGGCCAAAATGATACCACATTGAATCCGGTTCTTCAATTACTAGGAAACAATCAGCACCGTCTCCGGCAGCTACGTTATGACATGTGAGAAGTTCATCAGGGTGATGCCACCGCACGTGCAGCGGTTCCTCCCTTCGTGGGAAAAAAGCAGGGCTGTTTTTTTTCTTCCGTCTCCGACGTTCATGTCCTGTTGTGGGTAACGCTGGTCCGGATTAGTGGTAAAAGCGTAACGGAGCAAAATGGAACCTGTGCGGCGGTTAGTTTTTGATAGGTAGGGTGATTTGACTACACCTTTTTTTAACTTCCTTTCGTCCAAAATCCGTCCATAGTCAGTGAAAAGATGAAAACAACGAAAAATAAAAGGAGAAGATAATTAATTATCCCGGTTTAGATCCCGACTGCAGGGACGTATTGTGGTCTTCAGGGCACCGTTCTTCGTGCGTGCCCTGTCAGTTTGCGGTAGATAGGTATGACCCCGTAACCAACATCCGTGGAGCTCTCCCTCGTGCGCCTGCAGAACACAAGTTGCCTTCGAAATAGGGTTCGTGGATACCTGATGGACCCGCAACGGTCCCAGGGAAACATTTGGCGAGCCATGCCGCATTTTTTGTTGGGGTGCAGGGCAGAGCAATCCGTGACGGTCAAATTAAAAAATAAAGGTCACCCGTGGACACGCTTTGGTAAAAGAAAGTGTGCGCGGCAGCGACGTACTGCAATTCAGCACACATGCTACTATTCCGACAGACCACCGCATTTGTAGTTTCCTCTAGTCTGGCGTTTCGCCTTCCCGTGCCCAACAAGCAAGCAAGCACCTTCGCCGCCAAAAAAATTAGCGAGGAACGTCTATGCCGGGGGGTTGAGTGCTGCATGTCAACCGTCCCCGCTCGTTTTCTAAATCTCATTGATTATCTATACAACCGAAAAGATATGTTCTGGATGGGGCGTGGATCAAAGAGTGCGCGCTGCGGGGGCACTTGCAACCTAGCCGTAACTCGTCAGAAATTGGGTACTCGATAGACAGACTGCTAGAGTGAGTGGAAGGAACCATGTTGAGCGGACGGGGTACGCGCCAGAAAGAACGTCCAATGCAACTGTGCGCTTCACACATCTAAGGTTCACAGAACCAGGAAGCAAATACCGAACCTTCCGGAGGAAACTCCCAAAGCACTCGTCCAACAAATGATTGAAGTGGTTTTTTTTGGCGCAGTGCCAAACAATGGCTTAAAGGAACATACTGTTACGGTCTCCGAACGCGTTCGTCTGTGGGGTTTGCGGCTGCGCGCGCAGCGGTCCCTCGTACCATACCAACCCCTTCGGGCCCACAACCAACTTTTTTCGTCTACAACGTTTTGGCCAGCTTGTTTTGACTAAGTGAGAAAGATGGGCTTGACTAATGAGCACGCCTTTGACACGCCTTTGACAAACTGTCGGACCTTCCTTGCGAGGGGAGGTGCGACTCTTGGCCGAACTGCGATATATGCGGCTTTCTCGCTTTTTTTGCAGCCCATGAATAAGAAGTTCTTGTAACTTATTAGACCTTAGACAAGTTCTTCTGCTGTTTCTGTTTACGGTCTAAGTTCCAACCGACAGCTTAGCGGAACAGAATACGACGGCGGGAGACGCTGCTGCGCAACGCGCAGACGTCCCTCGTATGACCCAACGAATCGAAGGAGTGAGAATGATGGGCACCTAAAGAACGCCTGTGAGAAACTGCGGGTTGGCTGACCTTCTTTGCCGGGGAAGGTTCGACTCTTTTGTTTATTAGCTTCATTTTCTGCCGCGATGACCCACAAAAAGAAAGTTTTGATACCGTGTCTGCCTGCCTCAAACAATCGGTCTAACTCTAAGTGGTCTCTGCCCTTGTTAGCGAGTTTGTTTGCTTGAAGGTTAGGGCATGGTTAGATTTTGGAGTTGCGCGCGTTCTTTTTGCTGCGGTCACCCACAAAAAAAGGAAGAAGCTCTTCGTTTCTGCTTGCATCGGACAATGAGACGACCCCTAAACGGTCTCTGTCCTACTTATCGACTTCAGATGCTGCATGTCTATGGCGCGGTCAGACTTTGGAGTGTATACACCCACACGTCATCTTCTCGGAACAGCAGCAGGCGTCTGTGCACCTAAGCGATAGTACTCCACAGGAGGTTTGGATACCGGATGAACCAAGGTTCCAGGGAATCATCTACATGATGGGTTGTTTTTTTTTTCGGGGCGATTCACTGATGATCAACCAAAATACACAAAAAAGAAGTGTCTAGCTGCGGCGAGCATTTGGTTGCCGCGCATTTTGTAATATTCATCGTGGTCGGTGACCTGCGCGCGCGCAGCAGTTGTTTGCTTGTGACGGGACAATGGGCTGTTCTGGGGGGGTCTGTGCGCGGGGAGTGTTGTGGAGAGGTAACCGTCAAGCTGACCGTCTCCCAATCCACGACGAGGAAAGCGGTCATTGGTTTCTCAGTGGAGCTTAGAGAAAAGACTCGAAAAAAAAAATTGGTGGTCATGTTTCGGGAACATGGCTTCGATTCAAGTAGAATTTATCTGAACCCGCAAAGTCGGCCCGACTCTTGCGCCCAGTCGACTCAAACCGGGGTCTTTCGGGCATCATTGTTGCGCTGGACGCAGTGGATGCAATAAAGTCGATCAGTCGATGCCAGAAACGAAAGTCAAGCCCACAGAGAGAAGTACGGTAGATGCGCGCAAAAAAGAACAAAGAAGTTACGAGATCCATCGCCCGAACATGGAATTTCAACAACGATGTCGAATACATTTACCCGCACGCTTTTCCACCTCCTAGCGCCGGCAACCTTCGCTTCTGGATACTCAGCCAGGAAACAAAAAAGAAACATGTACCCGGTTGGTCCCCATGTGCTTGGGGCACCTCAGCCGAGGTATTTGAATTTGGAAGTTCACAGATATGTATCGCTTGCGCACGCAGCAGTGCCCACTCATAGTACAACCCATTGGGGAAGAAGTCCCAGTTACATTCGATTCGACTTCTTAATCCGGAGCGTTTACTGACTGTTGATGAATTTCCCTACGAAAATTGCTGTTATCCAAGGCTTGCTGTGTGGGGTCGGAAAAAAAATTTCGGTTAATTGGCGAGTAAAACCCTTCATGGGACGAGCACCCCCCACGAGTTCTTTCAAGATTGGAAAATTGCGACACAGGGGACACAAAGCAGCAAGATTGTGGAAACTTCGCTGTTGGTTGCTTAGAAAAGGCGCATGCCACTGAGGAGAGGCCGCTACCATCAAGCATAGGAGAAGTTTCAATAATGACAGGGTTGGATACGAGATGAGCCACGGTTCCAGGCCCTCAACTTCACTACAACTTCCTATCTTTTTTCTGGGCGGGCCACATGATCCGTGATAATCAACAGAAGACAAAAAAAGCAAGGGCACGCGTTACCACTCGATTGAGCTTGATGAGGACAGTGCCCGTACCTCAGCCCGCCCTACATTGTGTTTGATTCTCGCGCAGTCGAAATGGTCACCAACGGGCTGCGTCCCAATGTGCGCGCAGCTGCAGGTGCGCTGAATACAGACCATGGCGGAATCAATGCCCAATGCGCGACGTTTGGTGTCTGGGTGCGGGTTTTGAGTATGGCGAGCATATCACCGCCCCTCTACCGACTCTCAATCCAAAATGACAAATGGTGCACGTTAGAAAAAAACCCCAAGGAAAAGATCTGCCATTGCAGTGAAGGCGGGGTTTGATTCGAATGAATTATCAACCCGCAGCATTTACTGACTCTCAATGAGTATCCAACCAAATAGGTGATTATGATGGCTTGCCATGGATGGGCCAAAAAACGTTATCGATCGAGTAGAACCGTTTGGGGAAAGGAGCACCCATCAAACGGTTTCTTTCAGAATTTCACAATCGGGGCGCAAGCGCCAAGGCTGTGAACAATCTCTTGTAAGATTGCTAATGGAAAAAAGGGTGCCAGGAAAAAAACGGTCTGCTATGCGCTTGCACATGGAATGTCAACAACAACGTCGAACATGTCCATTCTTGCCCTGCACGCTTTTCCACCTCCTAAGAGTCTAAACCTTTCAACTCCCTCGCACGCTTTTCAACCGCACAACACAACACCCACAACCTCCAGTTCTACATGGAGAGAAAAAAAGAAAACGTGCGAGTTAACCTCACTGGGCTTGGTAAGGACGTGCCGCACCCGTCAGCCGAGTATTTGGACGGTTATGGGTATGTATCGCTTCCGAGCGCAGCGGCCATCCCTAAACGTCCCTGTAGGAGTAAAAGTGCCTACTGTATGCGCGCGGCTTGAATAACTCAATAGGCGCGGTTTGATCAGACCGAATCACACACCAACGGCAGGGTAACCAAAATCTTGACGAAAATGCCCGGCCTCTGGCGAAAAGAAACGGGTTCACGTCGAGGAGACAACCGTTGCGGATCTTACCCGTCAACTGGCTGTCTTTGGCTTTCTGCAAACAGCACGCATCAAACGGGCTCTTTAGGACTCGAAAATCGCGGCGTAAGGGGCGCACAACAAGACTGTGAAAACTCTCGTGTCAGGTCGCTAACAGAAACACAGCGTACCACAAAAAAAACAACCTGCTATGGAGCAACACTGTGCTTGGTGCGGAAGCGCCGCACCTGTCAGCCGATGTTTGGAAGTGACGGTATGTATTGCTTGCGCGCGCAGCAGCGCCCATCTCGAGTTCCCTACCTCATGCGTGGTGTGATTGAAGCGCATCACCGCTTCACTGGAGGGTTACCAAAGTCCTGACGAAAAAAAAAAAACAAGCCAAAACAGATGAGACTTAGGCGCTTTCGTGGGATTACCCATCAAGTAGCTGTCTTTGTTTTTATGGAACTTTGTGTCGGGGGCAATAGACAAGCTTCTGAAGACGGCAAAAGGCGGCCAAAACAAATGAAGACACACTTTTACAAGACGATGTTTCCTTTTCCCGTCGCCCGCCCGCACGTTGTCCCACCCTTACGCCCCGCATCCTGGACTCCCCGATACAATAAAAAAAGCAAATCTGTGGTCGGTCAATCGAACGCCACCGTGCGGAAGTGCCGTACCACAGCCGAGGTATTTTGTAAGTTTAGGCGTCATGTATCGCTTACGCGCGCAGCACCCTTCACCAGAAACCCCGGAGTGTATGCTCTACGGTTTGGTTAGAGTGCCCACACGGCTCTTACCAAACTCATGACGAAAAACTCCAGCCAAAAAAAATCAGAGCGAATGAGGGGAGGGAAAACCGTTTTGTGGAGATTACCCGTCAAACGGCTGTCTTCGTTTTTGGACATTTGTATTGACCGAAGTGGTGCAATAGGTTTGCTGAAAAAGAACTGAGGACGGAGAGGCGGACGGAGAGGCAGCCACAAAATTTCAAAGAGAAGGTCTAGCGGGCGATGAAAAAAAGGATTAGCGCCAATTTGAGCAACACTGCGCTTGGCGCGAAAACGCAGTACATCGGCGTAGAAGTTTACGGTATGTACCGTTCGTGCGCAGCGAGGCCCATGCCTATTAGACGGCTCGGGTGAGAAGTCCCTACCGTATGCGTGGGGTTAATGAGAGCGGTGTACAGCCCACCTCATCAAGAGAAATCCAGCCAAAAAAAAAACCATATCAATGCAGGAAGACGCCTTTGGGAAGATCATCCGTCAAATAGCTGCCTTTTGGTTTTTGGAAATTTAAATCGACTAAACAAACAGGTACAATAGGTTTGATAACGAAGGCCGCGGGGACGCAAGAAAGCGGCACCAAACGTTTTGGACACACGCTTCACAGAAGACGATCCTTTCTGATCATAGAAACTGACTGTACATAGAACGTCGACACTCCCCACACCCGCACCCACACCCTCTTATTC
>JADGKA010001090.1:0-10926 GCA_027604605.1 Borealophlyctis nickersoniae
TTCTTTTTTTTTTTTTTTTTTTTTGTTGGGCAACTGTCCGACCGTGTTTGAAGTGCAGTGGGTGGGTGTTCTTCCTTCGCAATCTCCCTCTCGCCCTAGTGGGAGCAGCACTATCATCAGTCTACCGTTTATTCCCCCTTCGCCATATTGTTTCGGTTGAGTCTTTCACGATTTCGTCCGTGAGTGGATACCTTTGGGCTTTTCTGCGCAGCCAGGATGATTACCCGCTAGCATGATGGGGGTGGGCGGCGACGTTTTGTGTGTGGAAACCCGGGTGAGTCTTTATGTGGAAGAGCATGGTGCGTGGAGCGGCGTTTGGAATATGTGGGACTGTGGGAGCGATGGGTGAGAAGGACAATCGTCCTCCATAACCCTGGCCTCAATTCCAAGAATGTTAAAAGCGACTAAGTAGCTTGCTCATCTTCCCTCCGGCGCACTTCAAGTTCCAGCATTTGAAGATGCGCAACTTCGGCGTGTCCTCCTTCTTCCGCCATTCGGACGCGGTCACTCTCAGTGGGGTTTGCAGGTGTAACAGGTCCACGTCGCCCACCGTTGGATACCCGACTGCGCGCCGTAACGCGGTTCCCTTTAGCATCGGCTTTTCCGTCCCTTTTCCATGGGTCCCGCGCCCCTCAAGCCGTGACCCGCACTCTCTCCTTCCTTCATGGCACAGCCTTGGTTGCCTTGTCCGCAGGGTTAGGGTTAGGGTTAGGGGTTAGGGGGGTTCAAGTCGTAGTATATTATAGGAAAAGTGCTACAATACACAACGCAGTCTATCTAAAGCGGGAACGTCTATCCGTCCAGTTGCCAAGCAAGTCCATTTCCCGGCGGCAACAGGCTATGTTACCTTTCCCACCAGTTCGACGGGCCACCTGGGTCGGCCTCCCGGGGCACGTACGCGCCGCCGGGAGCCTCCCGTGCCCACCAGTTAGCCGGTCCGCCTGGGTCAATCGCTGGCGGCGCATCTAACCCGCGCGCGCCACCGCGATCGTCCCGGCCCAGTACATCGTCCGGCGCGCCCTCCGCGGGCGTCGCGTGGTCGAGAGGTGCGTCTATCGTGGGGTGTATTATCGGTCGGTCGTGCGGCGGGCCAGGGGCCTCCCGCGGGGCGTCGGGGTCGAGTTGGGCGAATTCGCGGTCGTCGGGGTCGAAGATGCGGTTCCAGCAGCGGCGGAACGCGTCGCGGTCGCCGCGGTTAAGCATAGCGTCGAGGATGTTGTAGGAGTCCGGCCGCCGGCCGGACGCAACAAGCTGGTGGCGGTGGCGCGCAGAGATGGGGGCGTAGCGTGCGTACGCCGGGTCGTCCTGAAAGAGGTTGCAGGCATTGATGTGTCCGCGGTTGAAAGGTTCGCCACAGACCGGGCAGGGTTTACGGGGGGGGAGGCGGTTGAGCCGCCAGTTGACGGCGGCGCGGGACAGAGCCTTGGGTTCGGCGAAGAGCGATTCGTCGGCCCCCAGGCGGCCGCGGCGGGCGGATTTGGTGATGTAGTTCGCGAGGACGGAGCGGTGGCGGATGGTAGGAAAGGGGCGAGCTCGCTGGGGAGGAGTTGGCGGCTCGGGGATGATGGGTGTCGTGAGTTCCGTTAGGCGGTCGTCGCGGAGCCAGATCGGGAAGGAGAGAGCGCGTTCGTCAGGGAAGCGTTCCTGGAAGCGGGCGGCAGCGGCGTCAAATCGGACATGGAGGTCCTGGGGGCGGAGGAGATGGTTGATGACCGTTGGGGCCGGTTGGACCGCGCTGCGGCGGAGCGCAGCGACTACGGTGTGCCAGGGGTTGGTCGGGGCGAAAAGCCGGGCAGTGCGTGTAACAAGGTCTACGTCGCCCGTACATTTTCCCCATCGGATACCCCGGTGGATACCCACTGCGCACCCGCGACGCGTCTCTTCCAACACCTTTGTTACGCGTCTCTTCCAACACCTTTGTTACCTCGTGTTTCCTATCCAACTTCACCTTTCACCCTTACACCCATTGTTACCTCGCCGTGGCCCTTTGTTCCCTTCCTCTCGTGCGGCCTAGCCGTCTCAAGACTATATATAGAGCCTGTTTCTGTTCTGTTGTCTGTTATGCAATCTAGAATCCTGTATCCGTTCTGTATCTGTATCACTCCGTTTAAACTCTGTTTCTGAATACATTTATTCCTACATAAATGTCCTGTTTTGTCTTCTATTCCACACTTAACGTTTGAATCAAGTAAAACGTTCCTGCTTTGCGCTTCCTCACCACAACTGCCGTGACGTCGTACTATCTCCATCGTCCACTACGTCTCTATTCCGACGTCACCCTCTGTCTCGTCCGCGCTTCTGTGCCCATCAGTACTGCCATTGCTACATGGTAGCACTTCCCCTTGATTCAACCCTCCGATATCCGTCAACATGAGCGGAACCGACCCAACTCCACCTACCCTCGTCTTCGACGAAACCAACATTCGCAATTACATAGACACCAACTTCAAATTTACTCCATTAGGAGAAGAATTGACGTCGGAAGAAAAATCCTATGTGATCAATTACGTTAGTAGTATGGTCGCCAGGGAACAAGTACAACAAGCACTCGCCGCCGAGCGTACCGCCCAGGCAGCCTCTCAGAACGCAACTGTTCGCGCCGCCATTGACGCCGCCGTGGCCGCTGCTACCTCTGCTATCCCTACCGCTCCGACACCAACCTTCAAGATGTTCTCGATGCTCCAGAAGCAACTTGTCACTTACAATGGCAAGCGCGACATCAAAGCCTTCAACCAATTTATGCAACAACTGGATCAGCTTTTCGGTTACCAACACGTCGCCGACAAGGACAAGATCATAATCACCGCCGCCCACCTTCGTGACACCGCGAATGTGTGGCTCCAAGGCGAGAAGGCGAGTCTTCCCGCCAATTCCGCCCCGTACCACGAGGCTATCACCTGGACGGAGTTTCGACATCGCTTCCACGCCGCCTTCTATCCCGTGGACGCAGTTACCACTGCACGCAACAAGCTCAGCAAACTCGCCCAAACCAAGTCTTGCAAGGCGTACACCGACAAGTTCATCGAACTCTGTCTTCAGATCCCCGATATCACCGCCTCGGAGAAAAGATATTGCTATCTCGACGGACTCCAAAGTCACGTCCAATACGCCCTTCGTCTCGAATTCAGGTCCGAAATGGATACTGTCAAGTTCGAAGACCTCGTCAGAGCGGCATTAGCCGTCGACAATATCGCTTTTACCACTAGAAACCGATACAACTCACCCCCGTATCAACCAACACCAGCAACTTCAACCTCTGGTCCAACACCTATGGACATCGACGCGACGGTCGCCACCAAGATGGGTAAAACCTCTAGTGGTGTCCGTTCGCCTCTCACCCCTAACGAACGACAACATCTTATGGCCAACAACGGTTGTTTCTACTGTCGAAAAATCAACGTCGACCATCGAGTTCCCACCTGCCCGGACAAGATCGCCGCCGATAAAGCAAGGCAAGTTAAAGTCAACACTACTTCCCTGAGCCCTGCTGCCAGTTCAGGCTTGTCGTCCACTCCCGATTCGGGAAATGGATCGACCCAGAACTGAATGTAGCCTCAGTACCTGGGTCTTTTCCTGAAAAGGCTGCACCCCTGCCCAACATCGACACCAACTCCAGCATCGATCCCGTTACCCGAGTCGTCAAGACCCCGACTACGCACGCAGCCTCACTTCGTCGCTCCCTTACCATCATGGAACGACACCTTCAGCAACAACAAGATCACATCAACCTGTCTTATTCCCTTCTTGAACCAATCCCTGCCGTTACGCTTAACCGCGAGTTATACTTCCCCGGCTTTTTGGACGGAGTTCCAGTCAAGATTCTACTCGATAATGGCTGCACCGGTCTCCTAGTTAGCGAGCAACTCGTCCAACAACTCCCGAAACTTCTGCAACGTCTCACCAACACCGATGTCCGCCTCAACTTTGCCAACAAAACACAACACGAATCCAAGGCAAGAGTTATTCCACCAAATTGAAATCCTTGCTCTGAGAGCGGGAATTGATTTGCTTGGAAAGAAACCACAGATTTCGGAATTGGGGGAAGTGGCGGTCGAGAGCAAGAAGAGGAAGCGGAAAGCTTCCCAGACAGAGCCAGATACCGCAACGAGTGCCTGGCACCAAGGATCCCTTTCATCAGCGGGAATACCGTTGCATAACGTTCAGCAGATTCCACAACCGGCGCCCGTTCCGTCGGTCGTTCCCAACCATGCTCCACAAATGAACATACCAACCGACAGCGGGTTTGACGAGATGGACGCAGAGGAGACGTGGGATGAGCAAACTTATGGCATCCCGAATTACCCCGTCTCCCCAAGTTACGACCACGGCAGCGTGTCAAGCTCAAACGCAACGGTGGGTGGCTCGTTGGTCAACCACTCACCACAATCCGCCATCTGTGCTGATGTCGGTTGCGTCGTGGTTCTCCCAAGCGTTTTGAACAGCGCCTGGGTTTCTGATACCGCTTCTGCGGTTCCTGTTGCCGCTTCTGCGGTTCCTGCTGCCACTTCGGTGGATTCTGATGCCACTTCTGCGGTCCCTGCTGCCACTTCGGTGGATTCTGATACCGCTTCTGCGGTCCCTGCTGCCACTTCGGTGGATTCTGAAACCGCTTCTGCGGTTCCTGTTATCGATACCAGCAACGATATCGATCCCGTTATTTCGTCCATCGCCGTTCGGCAAGTTCAACTCATTCCCAAGTCTTCCGTCAACCGCGCTATCCGCTCCTCTGTTTTCTCAGGGTTGATCAACAACAAGATCGACAACAAACTCGCTGGCGACATCAAGAACGTCACTTCCTCGGACGAAATTCAAGAACTCCTTTCCGAATAC
Source organism: Borealophlyctis nickersoniae (assembly GCA_027604605.1). Classification (NCBI taxonomy): domain Eukaryota; kingdom Fungi; phylum Chytridiomycota; class Chytridiomycetes; order Rhizophlyctidales; family Borealophlyctidaceae; genus Borealophlyctis; species Borealophlyctis nickersoniae. The sequence continues at coordinate 4,831 of JADGKA010001090.1, forward strand.
ACCGACGTTTTCAAGGAGCCTACCGAACTGCCGCCGGATAGACCCGGTTTGGCACACAAGATCAAGTTAATCGATGACAACGCTCCGCCGCCTTGGCGTCTGATTTACCACCTCTCTGCCGAGGAACTTGAAGCACTCCGTATACGGCTCGCCGAACTCCTTTCCAAAGGATACATAACGCCGTCCAACTCCCCGTATGGAGCACCAGTCCTCTTCGCAAAAAAGAAAGACGGTGGTCTCCGCCTCTGTATTGACTATCGTGCTCTGAACAAGCAGACAGTCAAAGATCGCACTCCCTTACCCAACATTTCCGAACTGCGCGATCGCCTCCGTGGTGCTGCTGTATTCACCAAAATCGACCTTCGCGACGGTTATTACAACATCCTCGTCGCGCCTGAGGACCGCCCGAAAACCGCTTTCCGAACTCGTTACGGACACTTCGAATTCGTTGTCCTACCCTTCGGTCCAACCAACGCCCCGGCAACGTTCATGAGAATGGTTAACACCATCTTCGGTGATCTGTACGACACCTCTTGTTTTGTATACTTGGATGATCTTCTAATTTACTCCAAGACTCTGACGGAACACCTTCAACATCTCCATACCATACTTCAACGACTGCGCGACAACGTCCTCTTTGCCAAACTATCCAAGTGTACCTTTGCGACTCCTCAAGTCGAATTCCTCGGTCACCTGGTCAACAAAGAAGGAATCAGCATCACTCCCGGCAACGTCGCTTCTGTGCAACAATTTCCGCCACCGACATCTGTTCACGAAGTTCGAGTCTTCTTAATCTTCTGCAACTATTTCAAGGACTTCATCACCGCGTACGCCGACATCGTCCTTCCGCTCACCAACCTGGTCGTCCAATCCAACAAGTGGCTCTGGACACCCTGCGAGCATGCTGCGTTCCTGACTCTGATTCACCGCATCTCTACCGCGCCGGTCTTCCGTTACTTCGATCCGGCTTTACCAACCGCCACCTACACCGATTCCTCCGGCTTCGCCGTTGGAGGTTGGCTTGCCCAGACCCATCCCGATGGCGTGCAGCCCGTTCTGTTCTGGTCACGCAAGATGAAATCTTCCGAAATCAAGTACCCCAACAAGAACTCCTCGCCCTCGTCGAATTCATCAAACACGCTCGCCCTTACCTCGCCGGACAACATTTCAAATCCTTCACCGACCACAAATCCCTGATCTGGCTCAACACACAACCGCATCTGTCTCGTCGACAAGCCGGTTGGGTCGAACTCCTTCAAGAATACGACTTCGAGATCCAATACCTTCCTGGCAAATGGAACGCCGTAGCCGACGTAATCTCACGCCGTCCGGACTACGAACCACGCTGCATCAAATGTCGACAACCCGCCATCACACATGACTCACCTACCGACTTCGCTTCCAACTCCGACAACCTCGTTCGCGTTTCTCCTGTCACCATCAACAACGAATCTACCGTCGAGCAAGACATCAAGACCTCGCTCCCATCTGATGATTTCGCCCTTGAGATCTTTGGTCTCATGGAGGATCTCGCCAATGGTGAACATATTCCCAAGAAACACGCCCACCGACTGCAACATTTTTCACCCCGCAACCGACTCCTGTATTACCACGACCGCCTTTACGTCCCCGACGTACCAGCACTCCAGACCCGGATCCTTTCCGACCGTCACGACCCGATCTACGCCGGCCATACCGGCTGGCAACGAACTTACTACCACCTTAGCCGCCACTACTACTGGCCCAAGATGGAAGAAGACGTCCGCCGTTTCGTCGCTTCCTGCGATTCATGCCAACGCAACAAACCGCGCAACAACCTACTCCCAGTTTCCTGCAACCGCTACCCATTCCCGTCAACAATTGGGACGACATGGCGATGGACTTTGCCTTCCTACCAAAGACACCGCGTGGCAACGACGCTGCCATTCTTTACATCGACACCCTCTCCAAGGAAGTCCACATCTCCCCTGCGAAACGCACATGGGATGCACCGACTACAGCACAAAACTTCCTCGAGAACGTCTTCCGCCTTCATGGCCTTCCGACATCCATCACCACCGACCGCGACTCACTCTTCCCCAGCAAGTTCGCCAAAGCTTTCTTCTCCCGCCTCGGTATCTCGCAACGTATCGCCACTGCTCGACACCAACAAACCGACGGATCTTCCGAACACGCTATCCGCGTCGTTAAAGAAATGCTTCGTGCTTATGCCGATTACGACCAAACGGACTGGGATCTTCAACTTCCCATGATCGAGTTCGCCTTCAACGACTCTGTCAACTCCAGTACCGGCTACACTCCGTTCTACCTTACTCGTGGCCAACATCCCCGACTCCCTGATACGCTTTCAACTCCAACAAACGTTCCTGCCGCGAATCAACTACCGGAACACCTGCGCGACTTACTCGTCATCGCGAAATGAGGAATCCGCAATGCTCAGGACCGCCAAGCCGCCAACTACAATGTTCGCCGGCTTCCAGCACCACAATAGTCTGTTGGTGACTTCGTCATGCTTGACCGCAACGGTATCGACATCGACATCAACACCCAGCGCCCGCATGCACTCCTTTCCAAGTGGCTCGGCCCTTCCAAGATTACCAAGTTGTTCGACGATCAACCGCTCAACGTTCAACTTCAACTTCCGCCCAGCCTGTCTCGCCTTCACCCCGTCCTCCACGGCTCAGTTCTCCGCCCCTACCGCAACCCGCTTCAAGACTTTCCCGACCGCGCCGTCCCAGCAAAACCACCTCCGGTTACCCTCCCTGACGGTTCATCCGAATACGAGGTCGAAGCCAATCTCGACAAACGCACCCGCAAAGGAAAACTCCAGTACTTCGTCAAGTGGCTCGACTGGCCTCCCGAAGAAAATTCCTGGGAACCCCTCGAACACCTTACCAACGCCTCCAAACTCGTCGCCGACTTCGAAACCGCCCGCGCCGCTCGCCGTGCTCCTTGACCTTTTCTTTAAGGTTCGCTCCCCCGGTCTCGAATCTGCGGGGGGTGTAACAAGGTCTACGTCGCCCCATACAATTTAAACGTACAGTGTAAAACAGAAGACAAAACAGGACATTTACGTAATAATAAATGTATTCAAAAAACAGAGTTTAAACGATGTAATACAGATACAGAAACGGATACCGGATTCTAGATTCCATAACCCCCTTCACAGAGCAGAACCGGGCTCTATTTATAGTCTTGAGACGGCTAGGCCGCGCGAGAGGAGAAGGAGGCAGAGAGGCACGGTAATGGGCGCGAGATCCATGGAAAAGGGAGGATGACGATACGGATGACGGTGAAGTCAGATAACCGGCACAGGGAGGTAAAGGAAGAAAGGTGTAATGGTGTCGAGAGGAGGACGCGTCGTAGGTGCGCAGTCGAGGAGGGGGACGCGTCGCAGTCGGGTATCCACCAGGGTATCCGATGGGTAAATATAAGGGGCGACGTAGACCTTGTTACACCGTGTTACTAACATAACTTATCAAGTACGATTTCTGTTCTGGCGGCAAGGTTTCACCTAATGGAGTAAGCTTGAAGTTGGTGTCTATGTATTCGCGAATGTTGGTTTTGTCGAAGACGAGGGTAGGTGGAGCCGAAGTTGTTCCGCTCATGTTGACAGATGACGGAGGGTTGAATCAAGGGGAAGTGCTACCATGTAGCAATGGCAATGGAGCACAGAAGCTCGGAGGTGACAGGGGTGACTTGGTGGCAGTTCACAAGGGCACGCGCAGGTCGTGCGAACGCTTTCAAGCTGCATAACTTGACACAAGGGCAAATCCAGGTGGGTGATGAAACCCAAGCGCGGCAAAGGTCCAGTAACCCAAAGAAGGTAAAACGTGAGATGGAACTGCTACAAAATGTTCTGTGCCCATCAATGAAAAGAATTCTTGCAATGAGTTTTTGTTTTTTGTTGCAGCGAAACGAAAATGACGACCTCAAAAAAGGAACCAACCCACGCCAATTGCCTCTCGGACTTCCGTTGAAGCTTCCGGTGCCTTTATTTCCTTTCTGGAACGTTGCATATATCCTAGTAAATCTGGCACAAAACTCGTGTTTGAGCTATAGTCCGGTTCTGGTTTTAAGGATGATATCTAATAATAAACTTGCATGTACAGGTTATACGACTGGGTTCAATGAAGATTGTTTAGTGGGGTTTCCTTTTTTTAACCGCTTGGGATGGGGTCTTGTTGGGAGATTTAGTGAGGCAGCATGGGTCAGTTTCTGGTGTGTTCGCGTTCCCTTCCTAGTCCATCAAACCACCAACTACGCGCACAGACTAAGAGCGGCGTCCTATGTTTCCAAACCCATGGATAACAACCTAATCAGCGGACAGGTTCGAGATGGCAGGCCACCGGCCTCATCTCAAGCATTGCATATCCGAAAAAATGAGGATCTGCACCAAAGTTCATTCCGTCCGCTTCAAGCATCCTCAAACTTTCAAAGCAACATGGGTATACCACATACCGTTCAGAGTACCTGCACCACACCTCTCCTAACAGTACCCACCTGCGCCTCTCCTCACACAAAAACGCCCGGAAAATTCATGGCTATCAACGAATTTTATGGAGCGCAGAACATGGGCTGCTGAACACTCCACAAACCCACGGTCAAACCAATGACTACACGCAGGGGTCTGGAAAGAGAAGTACGAAGGCGTTGATATTCCGTAAGTTGACATGCGACCGTTGTAGCTAGCAATCGCACAATCCGGATGCGGCCCGTTGGTTTGTGTCATCCCCGAATGCAGATGTCTCCCAACCCTTCTTTTTCCTTATCTATAAACCAAGTAAAACTTAGGAAGCAAAGTGCTGGAGCATACTCTACGCACGTCCCGCCCAGTTCATAAGGTGAGGGCGGAATCAAACACCTTGAGTGGCGGTAACATTGCACCGTCGGTCACCCCATCAGTCACCGTTTCGATGAATGGATCCCTCAATGAATGAATTTCATTTTTTGCTGCCCGGGACAATGAAAACGATGACGCAAAGAAGGAAAAATGACCGTACAGCCGTTGCAAAACAACTCGCGCAAGTTGAACGCGGCCCGGGTGTTTGTGGTATCCAGACGAGGGCAAATCCTCGTTGCGCCTTTTTTTTTTCCATTGGTATGTTCCATACGAGCAGGACATAAACCGCAAGCGTGAGTACTAGAATGTGTTCTATGCGGTATTTGTGTCTCGCCCAGACGGCAAGGGTGGTGAGACTCGGTATGCCCGCGGCGGTCAGCGTTTCAATGAAGGGATATTCCATTGAGTTTTTTGCTGCCTGGGAAACGATAATGACGACGCAAAGAATGGAAGGAAAACAACCGCACAGCCATTGCAAAAGAAGAAGTACCGCTTTCTTGCCTTGGTGGGTCACTCGGTGCTAGAACTCATGTTTCCCGGTGGGTGTTTATTTGTTCGGCTAATTGAATTTACATCTATGGGTCCTCGAAAAATAACCTGGCTTAAAGACTTTCCAAAGTCGGAATTTTCTATCGATAGATTATTCTTCCAAAGCTCACAATAACCCATTGGGAATTTGCGATCACCATGAAAAATACTTGGATTTTGATGTGATCGCGTGGTGATCGTTACGGATCGTAATGGTTAATAGGTTCTCGATCGTCCACCACAAACTCAAAAAGTTGTCCGAACGATTTGATCTTCTTCACAGAATATATTCAACACTTTTAACATCACTGACGTTGTATATACATAATACACATATGGACAAAAACAAAGTGTTTAATTTCTAGAGATGTAGGGATTCGTTTACCACCACATATCCGCAGCACGTTTTCCTTTCCGATCGTGGTCCTCCGTTGACTTTGCCGCCTCAGAGCGCGGTTCAAGCGATTTGGAATATTGGGCGAACTGGCAAAAAAATCACTGAGAACAATCCCTGCTTGTTTTTTTATGTTTTTCTATGTTCTACCAAAAGAGATCTAATGATTCCAAAATATTGTGCCCTCGGCCTCTTCGACCGCGTATTACAGGTAGGAGGGCCCCCGGAGGTGTCCACCAGGATCTTTGCGGGCTTAGGTGGCACATATGGTTTGTCGGTCAGGGACGCTTCCAGGGCCTGTGTGATGAATTGCCCACATGAGAAAATACGT
>JADGKA010001091.1:0-10918 GCA_027604605.1 Borealophlyctis nickersoniae
ACCACCACCCCAACAACACCCTCCCCCACCTTCTTCTGCCTCACCCGCCGGTCCTACCCCGACAGCAACAGGGTTCAGACGTCCACAGGTATCGTCCGTCCAGTCCCGGCCGTATGATGTGTACACGGATCGGCCGCCGCCTACGTCTACGTCTGCGTCTTTGGCGGGTGGTGGTGGGGGTGGGGATGCGGTGTACCATCAGAGGAAGGGGTACCCTGGTACCGGGTTTACTTGAGAATGTGAGGGTTGGGAGCGTAGTGTATAACTTTCATAATGCGGGTGGTGGTGTGGTGGTGGAGCAAGCGTGTATCACTTTTCTTGTGCATAATAGGCATTTTTTTTCTCTCTCGTTTCGTTTCGGGCTGCGTTTGGTTCGTTCGATACCTAACAGCAACAAAAAACCGTGAAGTAATGCACTCAACGGCGACCTTCGAGGCAAACGACATGGATGCATAAGATTTCCGAATGGACACCGCCAATAACAATGGTTTTTCTAGAATGCCATATTTTACCAAATGCAACCCAAAAAAACAAACAACCCTTTTTGCTCCACTCCCGCTATCCCGACACCCACCATCCACACCCCTCGCTCAGCCTACCCACTCTTAACCTTCCCATCCATCTTCCTATAAAACTCCTCCACCTTCTCCACCTCCTCCTTGGTCCCCAACACGATCGGCGACCTCGCATGAATCTGTTCCGGCACCAGATCCAAAATCCGTTTCCGGCCCGTGGAGGCTTTCCCTCCCGCAGCTTCAATCACGTGCGCCATGGGGAAACATTCGTACAGGACCCGGAGTTTGCCGCCGGGGTAGAGGAATATGCCGCCGTAGAGTAGTGTGCGGTGGATCTGTGGGGTTGAATGTGAGTTAAAGGATGCGCGTGAGGGGTGGGCAAGGGGTGTGCTACGTACATCAGCGACCATGGACCCGACGTAACGTGCAGTATACGGAGTCCATTTACCCGTGTGACCGGGCGGAGGGAATTTCAACGAGTTGATGTAATTGTTGATGGCTTCGTCGAATTGGTATGCGTTGCCTTCGTTGACAGAGTAAATCTTCTTTTTGCCCATCTTGATCTGTGGAGAGGGGTGAGATGGTGTGGGTCGGAGGGGAGACAAGGGTGTCGGGAGGTATACATACGTTGCGGTGTGTGAGAACAAACTCTCCAATGTGAGGGTCCAGGGTGTACCCGTTGACTGAGCCGGTTCCGCAAAGGGTTAGGACGAGCTCGGTGTAACTGCCGTACATACAATAACCTATCCATACGGCAACAACGTAGGGTAAGTAGTGCGCAAAAGAGCAGGACCAGGATACGAATGGACCTACCGGCGGCAATCATCTCGGTTCCCGGGCGGAGAACATCGTCGACGGAAGGTTTGGCGTGGGTGTCCTTCTAATGTCGTTAAAAGTTCCGAATACGTAAGTTCATGACACACGTACGCGTACATTGCCTTCCCACTCGCCCACACGGAAAACCCGGGCCTTACCTTCTTATAAATCCCAAAAATAGTACCAATCGACACCCCACAATCAATGTTGGACGACCCATCCAGCGGGTCAAAGCACACACAGTACTTTGCACTCTCCCCCTCGAACATGATAGCATTCTCGTCCTCTTCCGATACGAGCACGGCGGCGCGCCCAGAGTCCCTCAACAGGTTGCACATGATTTGGTTCGACAGAACATCCAGTTTTTTAACCTCTTCATTTTGCACGTTTGTGGAGCCTGTTACGCCCGTGCTGTATGAAGAAAGGTGGTGTGGGGGGGTAAATAAATGTGGGAAACACGCTTCTCTTCAGGGCGACATCTGCACTCCCGCCTCCCCGGAACCCATCAAACCAAAGAGAAAAAACACAGCGCTCATTCCCAACCCAAGAGAAACCTACACTTTAAGCAACTCAGACTTTCTCACAACGTTCGCAATCCACTTGCACGCCGACGACAGCGACGCCAACAAGATGCTGAGATCACCCGTCGCCTGACCGGCCTTTTGTTGGGTGTGCAGGATATCCGACGTGAGGGTTGTAAAGTCCGTTCGCAGGTCTTCACGTTGGTTGTTGTTGTTGTTTGTGGTCATTTTCGGTTGGATGATGAAGGAAATGGATGTGGGGGGGTTCACGGCGCGTCATGCTACGGAGGGCAGCATGGCCGGAAAGACTCGGTTGGTTACGTGAGATTCTGCCGCCTGGCGCGTGTTCAAATCACAAGCAATTTCATTTTGAAGGGTCACGTGAGGTAAACAAAAAGCGAAGGTTCGCTTGCTCTTGCTTTCACCAAACCTTGCAATTGGGTACGATAGAAGTTCACCCGCACATAAGTCTCTGAGACCCACACGGTCCTCTTTTGGCTTTCGCAAAACACCACGCTTCCATTAACTTTAAACAACAATCCCATTAATCCCGACACACAATGAATAGATAGACCTCTTGTGCTCCCCTCGGCCGGGTGGCTACCCGAGTTCCACGCTATGTGTTGCAGGCAGCTAAGGAACGTCTGGAGACCTTTTAAGAAATCCGCATGATCAATACATCCTTTCGGGTATCCGCATCTTAGAGCGAAAAAAATGCATCATTTCTACTTTGCGGATCTGGAAAGCAAATAGTGCAAATGAAGTTTGGCGTACTACCAAAGTGCGTGTCCAAACTGCGCTCAACACCTGATTCCGCCACGCAATAAATAGGACAAACTCAGTAGGAAGGATGCTTCATGTGATCAAGCAGCCAGACTGAATTCAGTTCCCGCCGTACGCTCTGCTCTGTTGCGCACAAAGATACTACACAGAACGCGGTTCAAAACCCAAATGCATCCGCAAATCTTGAAACTTGCTTTCACACCCAAGGCTCCATAGCAGATAAAACTTTAGCGCATACTCCTCCCCGTATTTGCAGCCTTTTCCGAGTAACCCCACCCCCGCCAGGGTTTTCCGTTCATCTGTTCAATATGTACAAGCGACCCTTGCATTTTTGCAACATACCGCAATCAGAGCGATTTGCGGGATTACAAGCCGTACAAGCCGATCCACTTTTCTTTCATCAAATCCTTATACGGCGTAAGAGCTAACGAATCTCTAGTGATCACTCCTCTCGAACGAGCCGCCTCAACCTCTGGATGCTCTGAAGGATCATCCCAGGCATCATGAATGGCATTTCCACCATAATTGCAATTTCCAACAATGCTCAAAGTCTTCAGATGTGCGCATTCGCGCAAAAGCGTCAGCACTCCTTCTGGAGAGTGAAGATATCCGAAACCTGCTGCTCTCAGATTGGGTGCGTATTGGGCGAGGAGCGCAAACATTTTATCGGAAAAGTTTTCTTGCGGTCTTCCTTGCGGGTCCGCACTGAATAGCGTCAGGCATTTGCCGCGCCGTTGTAACCAATACTCAAAATCATCCTCATCGATATCGGCTACGTCAACCAACGACAGCTCATAAAGGAATGGACCATTTGCAAGTATACGAAGGGGGGCCAGGGGAAGAGTTGGGCTGGTTTTGATATGCCAGTAGAGTTCCAAGTACTTCAAATTTACGCACAGTTGCGTAATTGATTCCAGCATCTCGGTAGTGATGCATCGAAAACAGGATAAACGCAGGAGTTTGTCCCACTTTGGCAACAACGGGATGATGGATGCGGGGGGTCCTCTACTGTTTTCCCGATCCAGTGAAAAATCTCGGAGGTTTGGGCACCTCTTCCCAATCGGGCAGATGAGACGATCAACATCATGTTGGTCCATGCTTTGCTTCCATCTCAGCCGTATTGATTCCAGACAAACACCCACACTTTCTATGGCCAGATTCGAGACGCGGTCATACCCCCACGAAAGCTGCAAAGCTTTGAGTTTCCTGAAACCTTCCCGTAGCACCCGTGCCTCATTCAAATCCTCAAAAGTGGGCGAGCCGTCGACAACGACATCAATGTCCAATGCAATTAGATGTTGGCAGTGGACAAATATGGTCGACAAGTCCCCCGCCGTGAGCCGGAAGGCCGCCGCTGCAAAATTCAGCATTCGCACTCGCTGGAAACCACCATTGGAAATGCAATCAAGGAGCTCTCGCTTCACGCGAGAAGGGAAAGGGAAGTAGTAGTTCCCCCAAGAGTAAGAGCTTGCGGGTACGACAACCAGGTCTCGCACCAACGCACTTTTGCCCCGCAGACGCAAAATTCGGAACAACTGCTCATGATCCTCACAGTCTCTAACGACAAGTTCACTCCACAAGAACGGAGAGGCAACGTCATGCCATTGCTTGGACAGCAAACAGCAGACATAGAAAGTGCGTCTTTTTGGCGCAGAAACGTTTCGCAGAATGAGAGGGAACAGTTCGGGAGGAAGCCTCGGAACAGGCGTGGAATGCTGACTTGCTGTTGTGGTGAGAGCCGCCAAGTCCTTGTTGTCAATTTCACCCATTGGGAGAGGTTTAGCTGAGCGGACGATGGGGTTGGTTAGACGACCTGGCCGGAATTCGTTGGAAAGTCATCCTGCACTTTCACCAAACGGCGGAGCCCAGAACGCAATCCAACCCACCTTTGTTCAGCCTGTTATTACTGAGCCCAAAAAAGGAAGTCAATGACCCCGCGCCAAAGCAGTCAGTCGGTGCAATTTCTTGTGAGCGATAACGATCCGTGATGGTGGGAAAGGGGGTAAGTGACTCCAAGCACCATCAGGAAGTAAATCCGGACAAGCGCAGTCACCGTGCCACGAAGCCAAGGGATATAAATTTCACATAAATTTGCGTCCATGCGGCGGTCTCGGTCTCCTTCTTCAAAGTCATCAGTTCCCACACTTACGCGCAAGAAAATGTCCCCTGTCGTCTTACCGTCAGACATATTCCCTGTCATCGCCAGACACTGCCATCCCATCGACGCTCGCAAGCTACGACACCTAAACAAGGAAATTTCGTGCGTCATCACCACCAACGACCTCGTGTGGGGTGAAGCACGCTGGAGAAGGACGAGTCAGAGTGACCGGAAATGTTGGGAATGGGCGATGTGCAAGGGTCATGTCGACGTGGTGAGGTGGTGTTTGGAATCGGGCGGCCTGGACGTGCACACTGACGGTGTTCTCGCTTTACATTCGGCGGTCTATCGCGGACACCTGGCGGTCATCAAACTGGTGTTGGATAAAGGGTGGGACCTGCGCACCCTCGCCGGGTATGCCTTCCGGTGCGCAGCAAGAGGGGGACACCTGGATATCGTCAAATTCTTGTTGGACAAAGGGGCGGATTTGCACGCCGACGGCGGGTATGCCCTTTGTGGGGCAGCAAGAGGGGGACACCTGGATATTGTCAAACTGTTGTTGGAGAACGGTGCGGATGTGCATGCCCGAGAGGACGAAGCTTTGTATCGGGCGGCAATGGGCGGACACCTGGAGGTCGTCCGTCTCTTGTTGAAGAACGGTGCGGACGTGCATGCCCAAGAGGACGAAGCTTTGCATTGGGCAGCAGGATCCGGAGACCCGGAGGTCGTCCGTCTCCTGTTGGAGAACGGTGCGGATGTGCATGCCCAAGATGACGAAGCGTTGTTTCGGGCGGTAGAATGCGGACACCTGGAGATCGTCCGTCTGTTGTTGGTGAACGGTGCGGACGTGCATGCGTGTGAACGATTTATTTTGCCGGAAGATGGGAAAAAGGAACTGGTCGGTTTACTCAACGAGTACGGGACGGGTATACCGCAGACGCTTTGAAAACATCGCCCCGCCCCCTCCTTTCCTACGCCTCTGCAGAGCTGCACCCATACCTCTTTCCCAACACAACCCGCGAACCGTCTTCTGCAGACTGTGGTACTCGGGGACGGATGAAATGGTGAAAGGGAGGACCGCACTTTCAAAGGAAACGAACGGCGACCGTGTGGGGAAACGGTGGAAGCATTGTTTGTGACGAGGCGGGATACAGTTGACGCAAAGTTCGTTTGGGAGGGAATACCGAAAGCTGGTACCTGCGTGAAAGCAAGGAGCGGTGAATAAGAAGATAGCTGTTCTCATCAATATGAAGTTCGAGATGCAAAAACAGAATCATATGACTGCGCTTTTCTGTGTTCTTTTCAAAGCCAAAAAGAGTAACCATGAAAATGGCCGATTCTTTATTTAAATTCCAAACCCGTTTGCTTCCCACTCCCCCCTCCAATTTGCTCCCCATTCCCAATCCCTTCCCCATCAGCCCAACGTGTGACGCGGAGGTCGTATCCGTCGCGTAAAGCTTCTAAGGGAGACGGAGCTCCCAAAGACCAAAAATAGAAAGCGGAAAGGATTAACGCATTCTCGACCATGAAAATGGCCGAGTTTTTATTTACACTCCAACCCGTTTGCTTCCCACTCCCCGCTTCAATTTGCTTTGCATTCCCAATCCGTTCCCCATCCGCCCAACATGTGACGCGGACGTCGTATCCGTCGCGTAAAGCTTCTAAGGGAGATGGAGCTCGCAGAGACGAAAAAAAAGGCGGAAAAGATTAACGCATTCCCACCCCTCCCCACGTTACACTTCCCGGTGGCGAGCACACCCAAACCACGGGAGATAAAAAGTAGAAACGGGAATCCACTGTCCAATCTTAATTGAAAAAACAGCTTGTCAAACCCCTGAGCGAGGGAGGGATCTCCTGGCATGCCCGTGCATGCGCCCATGCCAGCAAGCAAGGGCTGCAACGGATTAAAGCAGTCATGTCCCAAAGAGGGAACCTCCTTCTCGCGGGAGTATCAGGAAGCCCACATCTTCCTGAACCCTGCAGAGAGTCTCCCGTTTCTGTATCTCCCGTAAACGAGTTTCAGGGTGTGCGTCGATGCACCGGGCCCACCCTCCTCCTCGTCGTCGTCCTTCCCGCCCACACCAGCTCACCTGAACTCGCGGCCGGCCTAAAGCCATCTTTGATGCAGCTGAGCGGGGGTGGGGTAAGGCTACAGTTTCGGTTGCGAGGGGAGCTGCAGGAGTGAGACGTCAGAACCCATTTGCGACTTTTTCAAGGGAAATTCGTCAGTGGGCGTCCCTCCGTCCTGCCAGTTCCGTCCGTTCGAATGCTTACAGCAGAAGATGGGCTTTGAAAACAGAGCGTCTTTTTTACCACTCATTTCAATGTTATCACTCTGACGAAGACATTCGAAGGTCTGTTGCGGTCGTTTCGGGGGTGCGGGAATTGCGGTACAGTAACTCCGCATCCCAAGCCACCAACTCTAAATGTGTACGGCTGGGGGGCTTTTGTATCCAATAAAAACCCCTCGACTTGTACGCCCATAGGGAGGCCCTTTTGTTTCCATTCATTTCGACTTGCAAACGGGATTTGCAGTGGAGAACGAGATACGCTAGAGGAACAGACGGAAGAAATGCCTCCTAGATTTGCTGAAGTGATACCGCGCGTGACGCTGTCGCAGAAAACAGTGTTCTATTTGCGCGCCGCCTCGTTCTTGTAAGTTCACTTGTGTTCCAAAGACCCGTACCTTCAACACGGCCTCCTTCAAAAACAGGACAACTCACACCCCCACTCCACAGGATTCTCAACGTTTCAATATCCCTGGCGATTGTCCTAGTCCAACTCCCTTCCCTGCTTCTTATCCTCCCCATCTACACCCCACAGTTCCTCCTCTCTTTTTACCTCTCCAAAACCCAACCAACACCGCCCACCCGAGAAGCCCTCGCTGCCGCCAAAGAGGAACTCCGCGTGCGATCCCACAGATTGTTCCGCCAGTATGTGCGTCAGACGGAGAAAATGTACGGATGTATGGTGGTTATCATCGCGTGGCTGTTTGCGCCCGTGAAGCTTGTTGTGACTGGGGACTATGAGATGTTGGGGGAGGGGAAGAGGCAGGTTGTTATGGCCAATCATCAGATTTACCCTGATTGTAAGTTGTTTTTTCCTGTGTTCTTTACAAAACATCCGGGAAGGATTTCGAAAAGCTGACGGAAACATCCGTCCATTTTCAATAGGGTGGTACATGTGGTGCCTATTCCACAACCGCAACGCCCACGGCGACGTCAAAATCCTTCTCATAAAGTACCTAAAACATATCCCCATCTTTGGCTGGGGCATGCGCTTTTTCGAATTCATATTCATGAACCGCAAATGGGCTCTGGATAAGGAGAACCTCACGTCCCACCTCCGACGCGCAAAAGAAGACAACCTTCCCCTGATGCTCCTCCTCTACCCAGAAGGCAACCTCAACACGCCAAACAACCGCGAATCCTGTCGCGCATACGCTAAGAAGATGGACATTTCCGAAGACCCAAAACACGTCGTCCTCCCGAAATCCACGGGCCTCAAAACCTGCCTTGAAGCCCTCGCACCCGAAGTCCACGAACTCTTTGACGTCACGGTGGGGTACTCGGGTCTCACGGCCGATCAAGTCCCCTACGACGAGTACCTCGCGGAACAAGTCTTCTTTGGCGGAATTTACCCCGCCGAAGTCCACCTCCACATCCGCCGGTTCGATGTCGCCAAGTTGCCTGGTTTCGAGGCTGGGGTGGGCGCTGGGTTTGATACACTGAAGGACGAAGGGATCGATGTCGGTGCGATCGGAGCCGAGAGGTTCAATCTGTGGTTGAGAGCGCGGTGGATGCAGAAGGATGAATTAATGGATGGGTTTTACAAGAATGGAGTGTTTGGTGGCGAGGAAGGCGTGACGAACGCTAGGAAGGTGATTAATGTCGTGCCGAGGTTGGAAGACTGTGCGACGGTGTGGTTGGCGTTCTATTTGGCGTCGTATGTAGCGCCTGTACTTTGGAAGATGGGATGGGGCGTTTTATGGTGCTTGTGGTGGGTGGTGGCCTCGATCGTGTTTCGAGGGTAATGTCAGGTTCTCTGTGACGTGCGAGCAGGGGTTGGGGTATTATTATTAGCTCGTGGGTCGGCATTAAGAACTATTTAGGATTTAAGGCTTGCAGTATTTGGGAGGTTGGGGGATTCTGTTTTTCAGGGTTCTTAGGGATTTTGTTTTTCATTTGGAAATTCTATCATTGTACATACCAAAAATCAAATTATGGTGTCTGGAGTTCGATCTTCTAGGACGGAAAGGAGGAACACTACAAAGATCATCATAGACAAGAAACGGGGGCGTATGTTTAGGGCTTGCTTGGGGTGAGCCCCAGAGCCAACATGAGCGACTCTGGTATTGCGAATATGAAAACAGAAACGAAGCGGTTGCCCGCAGAGAGCAAATCTCAAAACTTATTGAGCCCTCGCCCACGCCTCCTGCGCCCTTCCTAAATGTTTATCACCCTTCGGCACTATATACCAATCATACCACCCCAACAACCGCGCAACAGCCGTCGTCTCGCTCCTTCCAAACCATGTAGTCTTGGTACGGTACCGAAGCCCCCCGAGAACATCCTTCACATGCTCTTTCTTCTTGGGCCTGTCCACGCCATACCACAAGAGGACGCCCGCAATGTGTTTCAAATTGTCGAATGTGACGCCCTCGGGATGCCGGTCATCAGCGGTCTGCACATAATCCTGAAGGTAAAATCGGAGGGTTTCAACCGTTCCGGGGAAAGGGGTGGCATGCGTGGGGAGGCAACCTGGGGAGTAGAGGGGGCGATATCCACGACGGATGGCACGAACAAGACGACCGTTCTTCCCCCGAACGTAGCGAATTTTGTAGATATCTTTGTAGGTTTCGCCGGGAGCGAGATGGGGAATGGTTTCTTCAGAGACGCGACGGAGCTTTGGAAGATAGATGGCGGCATCGTTAGTTTGGATTATA
This sequence comes from Borealophlyctis nickersoniae, assembly GCA_027604605.1. NCBI lineage: Eukaryota > Fungi > Chytridiomycota > Chytridiomycetes > Rhizophlyctidales > Borealophlyctidaceae > Borealophlyctis > Borealophlyctis nickersoniae. The sequence continues at coordinate 9,679 of JADGKA010001091.1, forward strand.
GAGTGCCATTTGCGGCATGTTTGTGACAGGGTGCAAGTTGTTTTGGCGTCTGCGTAGGCGAAAATTGGTAGGAGGAGTTCGGTAGGGAGCATTTTCCTTGCGTGAAAGGTTCTAGGGGTAACTGGTGAGGGTTGAGTGCGAGGAAAGATATCCAGACGCTTAAGAACATGGCGAAAAGGGCCCCAACCTCCGGCGTACCTCGCACACTGTTTGGTTACGTCCCAATCCCTTGATTAATCATATGGCGCGCTCTCTAGGGTGGGATCTTTCCTCGCAGTTGCTCACAGACACCTTTTACAAAAAACACTGTTGAAAATAGAGCTGCTTTGAGGGTTTTCAGCAGAAAGCGAGTTTTGTTTTGTGGTGAAAAAAGTGGAAGGAGGTCCACTTGACGGGTCGGTAAGACGAGATTCAGATTGGACTTGGGAACCGCAGGTATAGGGGTATCCGAATCCAAGCCCGAGGGTATCCAGCAACTCCAAGGCGGAGAAAGTTATCTCACGTCTTCTTCAGCTACCAAGCGAGCGTGGTATGAACGTAAGTTTTGAGAAAGTATCCACATCATCTCGATGGGTAAGACGTCTGAAAGCGCAGCGGTTTTGGCCCAACCAGGACGCGCCCATGCAGCCCTACTTGAACATATGCCCCCGTTTCTTGTCTATGTATGTGTTATTATTATAAGATTACAAAAGTACAGAAAACGGGATAAACAGGTGAATGAATCCCTGAAGGACAAAACTAGAAAATCTATTCCTTTAAAACACCGCAACCGCCTGCACACCCTCCACACCCTGCGGCACACCCCCAACACTCTTCACCCCACCCTTATTATCCACCTCCACCGCCTCCACACTCCCCGAATTCTGTAACGCAACCATCACCAAATCCTTCCCTTGACTCTTTCCCGTCACCTTAAAATGTCTCGGCCACGACCCGTTAAGTTTATACCTCGTGACGACGGATTCGGGTACACCGGAGCGTGAGAGGGCGATGGTGAGGAAAGTGTCCTCGCCCCTGATGGATGCGTAAATGTACTTTCCGGTGTCGGCGACTGCGATTTCGGCTGGGTGGGATGGGGTTGTTGTCGGTGTGAGGTTGAATGTTGATAGTTGGGATGTGAGTGTACCCGTTTTGGGGTCGACAGAGTACGTCGTGATGGTGGGGTTGAGTTCGGAGATGACGTAGGCGCGTGGGAGGAGTGGGTGGAAGGCCATGTGGCGGGGACCGGATCCTGCGGGGG
>JADGKA010001092.1:0-10918 GCA_027604605.1 Borealophlyctis nickersoniae
GGGGAGGGGTCGGGGGTCATGTAAGTATGTACATTCTGTTTCGTATGGCTTGGTATGTAAGTGAAGAGGCGCGTATATAGAATAGTGTGGTTAGTATGGGGGGGACCTGGGGAAGACTTTTCCTGACGCCAAACTAAGATATATTCTTCTTGAGGTTTTCAAAAACTGTAAAATGTAGTCCAAAAATATATATGATTTGTATGTTGTCATCGATTCCTGCCGTCGGTCAAATATCAGAAACAGACGGAAGATGAACAAATGCACCGTATAAAAATAAATAAATGCGCGTGCATTTTTCTTCTTTTTTTCTTTTGTGGAATGTACTTTTTCTCCTCCTCCTCCCCACCCCTCCCTCCGTCTCCCATCAATCCCGCGGATGTGAAAATAAGTGATGTGGTGATCCCCGCCCGTACCACATACGGGTGGTTCGCGTATTGTGGATGATTTTGGTTTTTTGGTGACTTACAAGAGAGTCTCGCCTAGAGCTGAGCGGACTAGGGAGCATCCAATCTACAATTCCGAAAATATGTAAGCAAACACGTACACCGTACGACCGCTTAAAAGAAGGGACGAAGAAAGCACGCGCTCCCCTCACCTGCACAGTCTGCACCAAACTCGCCTGATCCCCCAACGTCGGATTCACCTCCATCAAATCCACCGCCACCAACCGTCCCGTCTCACACACGGCCTCACAAATATAATGCCCCTCCCTAAACGTCAGACCCCCCCTCACGGGCGTCCCGGTACTCGGCGCAACAGTCGGATCAAGCGCATCCACATCAAAACTCAAATGCACAGGTGTATCCTTCCCCAAATACTCGAGGGCCATGTTCACGACTGCGCCGATACCGTGTTTATCCACGTCGTACATGGAGAAGGCTTTGATGTTGTTGGTGCGGAGGATGTGTTTTTCGGGGCCGTCAACGTCGCGGAGGCCGATGTAGACTATGCGGGACGGGGAGAGGCAGGGGGTGAGCCAGGAGAAGCCGGGGACGGCGCCGGCGAGGCCCATGAGGAAGGAGACGGGGCAGCCGTGGAGGTTGCCGGAGGTTGTGGTTTCGGGGGTGTTGATGTCCTAATGGGATGGGACGCGTCAGTGGGAGGGGAAGGGAACAAGATTTCGCTCAAACCGACAAAAAATATATACGTACCGCATGGGCGTCGACCCAAATGACGCCAATATCCTTATACACGCTCGCACTCCCCGAGATGGTCCCCATAGCCAACGAATGGTCGCCACCCAACGTCAACGCGAGATGCCCCTTCTCGCAGATCGCCTTGACGCTCTGCGACACGCTCTCCGTGACGCGGGAGACGTATCCGACGTTTTTGAGGTTGCCGACTTTGCCTTCTTCACCTTGGGGTTTCAAGTGCTCGTAGGTGGGGAATTTCTCGTCGAAGCCTTCAATCTTCCAGCCTAGGTCTTGGAGTTGGGAGATCATGCCGAATTCGACTAGGCGGGTTGGACCGAGTTCGACGCCGCCTCGAGGCTAGCGGAGGGAAGGAAGGATGGGATTAGGACTCCCGGTCTTTTTGTATTCTTTTTGGCCATGCACTCTCTCTCTTCCTATGCACACCCTTCCACCATAAACAAACCGGATCCCCGCAACCTCTTACCTGTCCACCACCTATGAGTTTTCAGAAAAAAGGGTATCACGAAAAGAGTATCAATCAGCAACGCGGAATCACCTCCATGCCTTCCACCCTCCACCCACTCCCAAAAACAAATACAAACGCTGCCTGCTACTCACTGAATCCAGCCCCAACAAGCCCAACAGTCAACGGCTTTGACAAGAATTTGGAGTTCATGGGCGGAGGAGGCGATGAGGGGGTCGACATTGCTTTTGGTGTTGTTATTGTTTTGCTGGTGGCTGTGGATACGGGTACTAGAGAGAGGAGTATCGTCGTCTGGAGGAGATTACGTTGGTGTGGGAAACGGGTGAAAGACCGGGGGGTTTTATAAGATTGAGGGGGAGAACTGTAATTGGGAGAATCCACCACGCGGAAATGAAACGCGCTGATTGTGTGGTGGGCGCGGTCCCTGTCTGGGTCCATGAGGCTTGTGACCTCGCGGGAGGCACTTTTGGGAAAAAGGCAATGCAATATTATGGTATCTACTCATTCATTCCTTTTTTTATTTTCATTTCCGTTTTTTTCTGTTTTTTTTGTGTGTATTAGTTGCCGTTAACGGAAGGAAGTTGGAAGCTGTGGTGGTCATGCTGCTTTTCTGCCTGCCTGCTTTTGTGTGCCCCACGCGACCACGGATACCCCTCACTCGCGTCTCGAGGAGAATGTTTTATTTACTTTCGATGCGGCTCTCATGATAATTATCCACCACCCAATAACCGCCAAAACTACCTATGCTATAATAGGAAAACCTTCTATAATACCAAAAACATCTATACCGATAATACCAAACCAGTCTTTACAACCTTTCATTTTCACTCCTCCCTAGCACTCAGCACGACCTTCTCCAACCTCGAAATCGCATCCGCCTGCCTCGCGACAAAATCCCACAATGCAGCGGTACGTTGCTCGGGTTTGGATTCTAGAGCTGTCATCCGGGTTTCGAGGAGGTCGATGCGGGTAAGGACTGAGTCGGGGGTGGTGGTGTCAGGAGCAACATCTGAGGAGCTGGGGGTGGGTGAGAGACGGTGTTCGAGGTGGGTGAGACGCGAGAGGATGGAGGTGACGGTGGAGGAGGGGATTTCAGACGGTGTGTCGGTGATTGGCGTAACGTCTTGTTGGGTGGGTAGTGGTGGTGCAAACGGTGGTGGGTCCATCATCGACGACCCATCACCAACATCTCCAGCACCACCCGCACCTTCATCAACGCCCTCCTCCACCCGTTCCATCACCACACCTTCATCCACACCTTCATACCCATCCACCACATCCACACTACTAGTCTGCCTCCCCTCCAACGCCGCACTGACCTCCCTCGCAAGCCCATCCATCGCCGCCTCCCACGCCCCTTCATCACTTTCCTCCTTCTCCCCAGTAAAAGTATACAACAACCCCGCAGTGATTGGAGCGGACCACGTAAACGGACCCGGCTCAAGACGCACGGGAACGATTTTCTTGCCCGCGCGGGCTTGGTCGGCTGCGAACCCGAGTTAGAGTTTGCGGCCTGATGGAGGCCTGATGGAGAGGGGAGGATGTCAGGAGTGTGAGTAACCAAGGATGCGTAAGGGTGAGGTATGTGTTCTGCGTACCTCGTAGGCGGCGGTGAGACAGGGGATAATGACGCTGGAGCCCAGGACGGCTTCGGCCATCTTTCCGTAGACGTTGCCGCTCATTTGTTCCATGTCGAACCTGTCAACGGGGGGTGAGAAAGAGGTGCGTTCCCTCAAGGGTCTTTAAACTGGGGTGTTCAGGTGAACGGAAGGCCGACGCCTTACCATACGCTGAACCCCCGCTTGACCAACGACTCGTAAAGACGAAGTGTCGGGCTTTTTGGGACTTGATTTGTCCACATCTGTTTTTTTGGCTGTATTTCCCCGGTTCAGTAAATAACATTCAGTACAAAAACACCTTTTCCTTATTTTTTCATCCTAAGAACCCCAATCTAAGAAGTCGAAGAGAAGGTGAGACGCGTTCGCGTTGCGTGTGGCTTGGTTCGCGTGCTTGGAGCGACCGCGTGGGTGTTTTCCACCTGGTCTGCTCCCAGTCCAAACCCTCTTTTCCATCCACATTCCCACCCAACAATCAAACGACAATGAGCTCAAAGACTTTTGTGCCCGTTCCTGCCGACTCGGACTTCACGGTCGACAACATCCCCTTTGCAATTGCCGCGACGGTCGAAGACGTAAGCGTTGAAAAAGACCCTTCACACTCGTCCAGTTCCCTCCTCACGTCTCTGCTTTAGCCGGTTCCACGTCCCGTGAGCGCAATTGGCGATGATGCCATAGATTTGAAAGTCTTTGCAGCCGCCGGTCTGTTCAATACGCCTCATCTGAAGGACCACGCTGTTCGCGTCTTCTCCGAGGTCGGGGCCATTTTTTGGTTCAGGATTGGAGGAGAAATAACGAATGGCTGAATGAAATCATTTGTAGCGTTCGTTGAACGCGTTCATGTCCCTGGGTCGTCCAGCCTGGCGCGAAGCCCGCACAACGATCCAGAACCTCCTATCCGATGCTCCCGGTCCTCTACGCGATGATGCCGCTCTCCGTGCGCGTGCCCTGATCCCCCTTTCCAAACTGCGCTACCATCTCCCGGCCGAGATTGGAGACTACACGGACTTTTACGCATCAAAGGAACATGCGACAAACGTGGGGACAATGTTTAGAGGCAAAGACAACGCTTTGATGCCCAACTGGTAAAGTCTGAACTCAGACGAGTAGTTCTGAGTAGTTCCGTATTGATGTGAATTTCGTTACATTGGGCAGGGTTCATCTACCGGTTGGATACCATGGCCGGGCCTCTTCCGTAGTGGTCTCTGGAACACCCATCAAACGCCCTTCAGGCTTGATTCTGAATCCAGCTACGAAATCTCCAGAATTCGGTGTTTCGAAAAAGCTCGATTTCGAGCTTGAGATGGTAGGGCAGGCCATGGGAATGTTTCTCACTTTCAGCATTGGCTCTCCTGATCATATTGCAGGCATTTCTGGTTGGTCCAGGAAACAAGCTAGGAGAACCCGTCGATATTGCCAAGGCTGAGGATCATATCTTTGGGCTGGTACTGATGAACGATTGGAGTGGTATGTCCCCACGAAAAGGCATTGCTAGTTAGCGTAAACCCATGCAATTTCGCGCCGCTTACATTCGCATGTTGCGAATACCCCTGTAGCTCGCGACATTCAGCAATTCGAGTACGTTCCGCTGGGTCCCTTTCTGGGAAAGGTACGCGCTTCTAAAGCAGTCATGACCACGGGCGTCTCGGAAACATCTAATCATTGCGAAATAGAACTTTGGCACAACCATTTCGCCATGGGTCATCACATTGGAGGCCTTGGAGAGCTTCAGGGTACCGCAACCAGAGCAGGTGAGGTCCTTCCACCAACCACTGCCATTTGAGTCATTTTACCAATTCAGAAAATCCCCATTCGACATCAGGATCCCAAACCCGCAGCCTACCTCCAATCCGGCCCACGCGACGCATACGACATTCGTCTCGACGTATACGTGAAACGTAAGCCCACAACCTCCATGAACCAGATACCCAAGCGGCTGTAACTCATCTCTTTTTTTTTTTTTAATCAAACGTAGCTCAAGGCTCACCCGCAACCCTCATCTCGCGCTCAAACTTCAAACACATGTATTGGTCCATTAAACAGCAGTTGGCACACCACACAGTTGGGGGGTGTAACATGCGACCTGGGGATTTGTGTGGGAGTGGGACGATCAGTGGACCGGTAACGAAATTTGTCTGATTTTTGTTCCTAACATTGGCGTGTTGGGTCTTTAACCACGCTGGATAATATTTGTTTAGACTCCCGACTCCCTAGGCTCACTGTTGGAACTATCCCACAACGGAACGCAACCCATCGAAGTGGGCGGCGGGCAGAAACGCGGGTTTTTGGAAAATGGGGATGAGGTTATCATGCGCGGTGTGTGCGAGGGTGTTGGACCGGACGGTCGTAACGTCCGAATCGGGTTTGGCGAGGCGGCGGGTCTGGTTGTGTGAGGAATGTAATAGAGGCATTTCATGCGAAGGATTTGGTATGCATTTGGTTCGGTCTGCTTTTTTCTTGGTCTTTCTTGGTCTTTCTTGGAATGTAGTCATGTAGATAAATACATTTCATCGCTTTTCTGGTGAAATTGAGATTATAGCAGTTTTTTCATTGTAATACATGCTAAAGGGTCGACGATACACTTCTTGGACTGAAATTTAGAACCCCAGATACGCATACTGCAAGCGTTGAACCAAAATTGCCGAGTCAGTCACCGAACCAAAACGAAAAATGCAATCGAAAAAATCGCAGCCCCTCACCTCAGACGCATTCCCACCCAGACTCTGCAACTCCGGTACATCCACCCTCTCAAACTCATGATTCGCTGTATGAACACCTGCAAAAAGCCGAAAAACAGTTCTTGTAAGCACAATACGCATACCACAATACGCGTTTTCCCTACCATTCTCGAAAGGCTGCCCATGACAATCGGAACAAAGATCCACTTGAGCGTCGTCAGGACATTGTTTGCATTTCCATCGTGTCTAAGGAACATTTACAAAAGCAACGTCAGTGAAGTCATTCCCTTTTTGGCCAAAACAGGCGAGAAAGAGAGAGAGAGGGAGTGGTGAAGAGCCTACCCCGACGATCGGTTCAATATCGCACCGATCACACTTTGTGTGCGAAGAGGGAGGTGGTTAGGTAAGAACAGTGGTGGAGATACGGTGCAGCGTTTATCCGGTTACCTTAAACCCATGATGCACCGGATCACTCGTATGAGCAGCGGGCACCGCCGCGGTCGCTTTAGCCAATTTACGGAGTCGTACCAATTCCTTTTTGTCCAAAACACAATTGAGTCTACGCCAAACACCCAAAGAGTGCCCCTCCTTCCTCGTACCTTATACTCCTCAGTATTCTTCAGAGCCGGATCAATATCCTTATCCGAATCCGAGGCGTTGTCACCGCCGTCGTCGGTGAGGGACATGGTCATGCCCATTTTGGAGAGGTAGCGGAGGCCGGTGGATCTGAGGGTTTGGTTTAAAGTGTTATGCTAGTGAACGGGATACGCCGGTGTAGCACTGGAAAAAACGCAACTTGTTATTGTAGAATTGTCCCGCGACGCGTCCGGATGAGCCGCTTCGGAAGGGTGAGCTGGTTTTAGGTGTCTGTGATGGGCAAAGGTATGAGTATTTAGAATTTACTCGTCAGTTTCGAAACGTAGTAGGCTTCATTTTTTCCTCCAAAGCACTGTGGACTAAGACTCCTTACATTTACTCGACCGGACCCGGCGGTTTTACGTTCGCTGAGAATCTTTTGCACACGGCTTCCGACCTTTTTCATATCATGTTTTAAAATCCATCCTGTTTTAGCGGGATTGACAGCATGAGTGGCAAGTTAAAACAACTAACCTGTCTCGCCGTCCGAGTCCCCAACGCAGCAGCAAGTTTCTCGAACCGGCGCATGGCGACGGGTTCCTCCGGGTACACTTCCATAAGATCAACGAGCCGTCGCTGAAGGACACATTTCATCCGTCAAATGGGCACAAATCCAAATCAAAGACAACGGAAAAGAAGTAACATGTTGGGCTATCTCACATTTTCATCGTCCGTCCATGGCATGCCAGACGTGGAATTGTCCTCGTCGTCTTTAGACTGGATGGGGTAACAACGCATTTCAGCTGTGGAACGTAGCAATAAAACGCAATTTGTTTGACAATGAGAAACGCACGCCATCAACGCTTCCCGGTGGGGTTTCAGCTTCTGCTCCTCCTTCTAAAGAGCCGGGAGAGCCCTTGTAAAAGGAACAGAGAGATAACATTTCAACACCAGGCCTCGCGCAAGTGTCCAAGTGTCCATGCAGGGAAAATGCACACAAACCTGATCAAACACGCCGTAATTGAGTTTTTTGAATACTTGGCGGGATCGTGATGTCGGATACGGTTCTTTGAAATGAAGCAGAATATCATGTTTTGGGTTGACGGTGCTTGTTTGGCCATGGGTGCTAGAAGGTGAGGCGCGGTTTTTCTTACCAGCAGCAGCTCTCCTCGACGCACGCCCTTGGTATTGGTATTTGGAAAAGTCAATTTCTGGAAGTGCAACTATCTGTTGCAATACTGGTATGGGTTCATTTGTCTAAAAGAGTGATGGAACGAAGAATTGGGACCCCAAGAAAGAAAGGCGAATGAAATTGGAATGAAAAAAAGGTATATGCGAACTTGGAGAATAAGGACAGCACAAAAAGCCCACTCAAGCGAGAAGTACAAACACGGATATTTTGTATTTATTATTGTCCAACTTCTAAACTGCTCTCTTCCTGTCTTCCGCACAGCAATGATCCATGCAAGAAAACTCACCTTCGCCAACAATTTCTCAACAAATTCATGTGGCTCCTCCAGAGCACGTTCCCGCAGCTCTATCAACCTTTTCAAATCCGCTTCTCCTTGGGCCAGCTGGTTTTTCAATACGGTCAGCGCGGACGTGAGGAGCTGGTAACTGCAAGACCCGCTTCAGTCTTGGGGAGGAGGTCAGAGGACGGACTTTTTTTGCATCTCACTCTTCGTTTTTCTGTAAGAGTTCGGCTTCGCTGACGGCTTCAGTGGGGATAGTTTGGGTCGGAGTTGGAGCAGGGCTACTAGTGAGTCCTTCGGTGTTCGGTGTGGGTTGGTCGAGAGATGGTCCAGCACTCTCCGTAGGAACCCGCTCAGCCTGAGCTGCAGGACTCGCCCTCAATTCAACCTCAGCTGGAGTACCGTTAGGAGGTTGCTCGAGAGGTGTGTTTACGCCAGCTTCGTCGGCTTTTGTCGTTGACGTGGACATTCTGTCGAATGTACGTTGAACGTTCTGTTGAGAGCTGTGGTCGCAGTCAAGCAGCGCGCGCAGTCGTCATGGAGACGTCCGCCTTGGATACCGTCCCTCGAATCGTCCAAGCGCAGCTCCAGAGCTCAAGAGATCAGAAGTCACATTTCGCGAAGAACGTTCACGATACCCGGCTACCCAGAAAGGATCTCTCAACGTTAGCCTATCTCCACTTTTCCCCGCTTCATCCCCTGCTTCACTCGTCACAATGTCTATCGGAGTTCCTATTAAGGTTTGCTGACTTGCTAGCCTTCGTTCGTTGCCGCTAACCAACCAAGAATGTCTCTTAACTGAGCTGGACCTCACCGCCTTTTGGCCCACCCATTCACATACATAGCTCCTCCATGAAGCCGAAGGCCACGTAATTACCCTCGAACTCAAAACCGGCTCCGTCTACCGCGGCAAACTCCTCGACGCCGAAGACAACATGAATGTCCAACTCAAAGACATTATCGTCACCAACCGAGACGGACGCACGTCGCAACTGGACCAAGTCTACGTACGTGGGAGCCAGATCCGGTTTTTTATCGTGCCGGATATGCTGAAGAATGCCCCCATGTTCAAGAGAGTTGGGCCGGGAGCGAATAAAGGCCGGGGGATTGGGCTGGGAAGAGGGAAGGCGACGGTTGCGAGAGCGCAGGCGAGTCAGAGAGGGAGAGGAAGGGGGGATAGGGGAAGAGGAGGTCCAGGGAGAGGGGGACCTCCAGGATTTGGGCGTGGGCAGTGAGATTATGAGCCTGTTGAATACGAGATTTGGATTTGATGATGAGGCATATGGTGCGGACCTCGATGATTATAATCAATTACAAGTACAGGTGCATAGCAGCAAGCAGCAGCAGCAGTTGCCTGTGTTGGCAGACCTGATAAGTTAGGGTGCAGTCTGTAAGTTTGACCGGAATAGTGCAAGTGAGAAAAGCTCTCCCGTCGTCATCGTCGTCGTCATTTGTGGGGGTCCTTCCTCACGACGGTATCCACAGCACACGCCAATTGGACGGGTCCTGCACAGCTGCACAATCAACGCAATCATTCCCCCTCCTCCGCAATTGAACTTCTCGGTTTCTTTATAAGAAAGGCATTCCTATACAATTGCTAGATATCTAGATAGGAGGGGTTTTGCAGCAGGTCCAAATGCACGGCGGGATTATATTGGCCGTCGCCCAGCTCGCTCCCACTGCTACACCCCCCTATGCTCTCCCCATTGCTTGTAGCGGCACCTAACTTAGATACTTTGAAAGTTTGGTTTTCTCGCGTTTATGGAAACTGAAGATGGATGAGTTTCTCTGTTCCTGCCGCTCTCGGAGGGCTCGTGCGCCTAAATGCCAGCCACACTCGCCCTTTCTCGCAGGGACGCGTCAAATACTTAATCGAGCAAGCAACCAAACGGACGCCGTTCGCCTCACTCCCCACATTCTGATTCTACTTCCTCCTTTGTGGCAAGATGCCCGCTTCCCTTCGTGTAGGTCTGCCCGCCGGCGTGTAAGTCTGGCGGCGGGCGTCGAAGTCTGACGGCCTGGAGGACAGACCGTCAATGGCTTGCTTGCCTTCATTTCAGCGATGGAATGTCGCAACGTCGCCGTGCTGGTGGAGAAACAAGCAAGACACTTTCATGGATGCTCGTCAAGTACAAAAAGAGCCACTCCTGCGACTGCATCCCCTCCCACCAAACAAAAAGTAGTCGGTACACGCTTTGATAGCTACCTCAGCTCTCTTCCCGCCAATAATACAACGAACGCAATAAAAGACAGAAAACAAAACACTTTTTCTACACTCCACCCCCGCTACACCTTCCTCACAACCAACTCTCAAAACCAGAAAACCAAACAACAATGTCCAAATCCTTCCGAGACTGTCTGGGCTCCATCGCCTCGCCCTCCTCTTCGACAGCCTTCACATCCAAAAAACGCCTAGCCGACGCAAGCACCACCACCTCCATCTCCCACCGCATAAAAAACACTTTAATCCACCGCATCCTCCCCCTCCTGATCATATCCGGCCTTCTCTACACCACAGGCTACCTCATCTTCAAATCGTCCTTCCTCCCCGGTGGAACCCTGTTCACGCTCTTCATCGGGTTCGTGCTCGCGCATGTGTTGGGGTACATTGTCAGTCTCGCCGGTGTCGCGCCGTTGTTGGGGATGATTGTCGCGGGTGTTGTGCTGAGGAATTCGGGGTGGGTGCCTGCTGTGCCGGCGAATGTTGCTGGGCCTATTAGGTAAAGGGGATTTTCACTCTCATCAAGAAGCAAAAGGCAATCTAACAAAACATGAATACGCTACGCAGATCCGTCGGCGTCACATTCATCCTCTGCCTAACAGGTCTCGGCGTCTCGTCCCGCCAAATCCGCAAAGAAAAATACGGTATCCCCACCCTCGCCGTCGCACCTTTCCTCGCCGACATGATCTCGAATGCCGTCGCTGTCCACCTCATATTTGACCAACCGTGGTTGTGGAC
>JADGKA010001093.1:0-10907 GCA_027604605.1 Borealophlyctis nickersoniae
AGGCAGCAGGCAGGCGGGGCGAGAGCAGCGGCTGGGGCATCACAGATGGGGTTGATGGGGGGGTCGAATGATCAGTTGTGAAGGAGGGTGTGGGACGGGGGTGTGGGGGAGGTGTTGTGGAAGAGACATTTGGAGTTTTGGGATAGGACACTGGGGCTTTTGGATGTGGGTTGAAGCTTTTCTATTGGGCGCCTGTACAATCGTCAATTCAGAAGCCCTTGGGCATGTAAATTGACCTGGTCAACAGCAAAAGGTGGAATGTGGTCGTACAATTCGATAGCGAACTGTCGCTTGTCGATTCCGGATTCACACATATTTTGACTTGTTGGTAGAGCGTCTCTGACGGGCCTGCTGTAGTAAGACTAGTCAACCCTTGCACAACACAGTCCAAAGAAAAAGATATTTGTGAGATGGATTGTCTTGTGGACGAGGTCAAAACTACCCTGTCGTGACCTGCCGCCGTTTGGCCCGTGCATTCACTCTAACCACCCTCGTCGGCGTAAATTACTTAAACCAAAGACGCGAGACCACTTTCCTACCTGTAGGCCGGGAAAACACAACCTGGACCGAATGGGGTTGGCAGACACCCAATAACGGATAACCGCTTCAACTGTCGACCCGTTACATTCAAGCGACAAATTTGACGACTCCAAGTCGAACAATGACGGACACGCACTGCCTAGATTGAAAGTGTAGGCAGGCAGATGCAGATTGACACTGTACCGAACGGTCTACAAACTGTACCGGTGGGGCACAAGTCCCATTTGGGCTCATAGCCTCATACACCCCCATCGCCTGCCACAAAACACCCCAGCACAGTCCAAACCCATTTTGTTGTGATGACGCCGGTCGTCTGAATGTGCGCCAAGTGCAAGCACACCATACCAGTACGGGATTGACAAAATGTGTTGGCGGAATTATGTGAACCCAAAGCACTGGTTCAGTTCAATGCCTTTTTACTTAAACCCGCGATAGAACGAGGAGTCCCACACCGTATCCGGTACTGTTTATCCGATTTATTGTTTTTTTGTCCACATTTATGCATGTCTATTTGCCTTGTCAACCACTTATGGTGGTTGCAACAAAAGGGAAAGTACCGCTCCCAAACTGATACAAACCGTCTTGTCGCCCCTTGACTTTTCAAGACGGGGCCGAAGTATTCTGGACACCGCCTTGACCTTTTGCAACCACTCAGCCACCCACCGCGGATACTTCAAACACCGCTCCTGGCCAGCGGCTCACACCGCAAGTTCAAACTGGCCGATTTGCTACCAAGAATTCCTTTTTTGCGTTTCTTGGTAACCTCGGAATCCCTGGCCGATTACAGAAAGGGTTGCAATAGACATTCTTCCGACACCTGCTGGTGAGTGACGATGTGGCATCAAGGGATTCCAGCAAATATATATGGACTCTGCCTCCGCACAAAATGGGTTCCAGAAACTGCATTGAGATATTTGAATGCTACTGTGTTGGACCTTTTCGGAGCGCCACGTCTTTCCCCACGTCTTTCCCCAACAAAAAAATGAGAATTTCTTGTTTATCTCTTCGTTGCCAACACTTCTGCCAACCGAACGCAGAGACCCGTGCTCGGGACATACAGTATCCATCACCCATTCCATGGGAGGACATCTACAGGGCGACTACATTATGATACCACCCGGGCGAATCGTAAATGGTCTTGGCTCGGAATTCAGACCCTGGTAGAGTTGCGAATATTTTTTTTTGGGAATTTCCGCCTATTTATTCAAGCCTGACAAGTCTGGCCCGACTACCTATACACATTAACTGCATGAGGGATTGCGGTAGTCTAAACGGCCAACTTTGAAGCATGACTTCACCAGGGAGGTATGGTATCGCAGGTTTTACAGCCCACCCGTCGGTCAAACCCGCCATCCTGTTGTTTGGCTTCCTTTTTTTTCTTTTGCGCTAGACCACCTATTTACTCCGTCAACCACATTGGTGTAGTTTACATATAATGCTACCACAAGCCCCCAGAGACACCGCGGGTTACCCCCTCCGTTCGGGTGAACCGGCCATCTTGCTCTTTAATTCGCTTTTTTTGCGATAGCCCATATTTTCCTTATCAACAATTTGAACGTAGGGTAGAGCAAGGTGCAAAAAAGGGAGATAGGGTTGAGGCGAATGTGGATTGGAGAGTTGGTCTCTCGACCAGTACCATCAAAGTTGACCCGTTCTCAGTTCCCCAACTGCGCGGCATTTAAAATGTCAACAACCGGTCAGGAACCCGAATGCAAATGCATCATTGTCTGACGACTGGCAACATTGCCGTGCACAAGAATACATTGTACCCATCGCAGGTTTGCACCCACCCGTTCGGGTTATCAGGCCATCTTCGTCACCATATTGAACCTTTTTTTGCGATTTCCCCCCGCGTTTGCTCATCACCCATTTGGGGCAGTTGAGACCAAGATGCGGCAACCAAAGAAACACGAATCTTACTTAAAATGGTGTGGAAGGCACGTAGTGCGCTGTCCCCTCGCCGTTACCCGGCCTCCGTACGCAACTGCGCACGACTCAAAAATGCAAGTGCGGTCCGGCAATGTCTACACATAACCAGGGCGGTCTAACGACTGCCAATACTGACACGGGCCATGATGGCGAAGGCACGGCTCCTAAACTTACGCCGAAAAATAAAAGTAACCAAAAACAGCAACTCTTCGAGATGGTGTGGCAGTGAGCTGTCGCTCACTACCACCGTCAAAGGTACTACCCGAATTGCGCACGATTCAAATTGGAGACCGGGTGGATCAGGTAATTGTCTGCAAGACGCATCCACACCACCATCTAAATGCACCACATTCTAACAAGTGCTAATGCTGCGGTGCCATGCACCGTGAATGGAAGGCACCACTACTGAACTGATGCCGGAAAAAACCCCAAAAACCCGAAGTAGCCACCGGTGGGTGGAAGGTAAGTGGTGCGCTGTCACGCACAACCACCGTCAAAGTTACGCGCTCTTGTTCCCGACCAATTGCGCAACATACAAACTTGCCAGACGGTAGTCTGGCGGTATCAAACCCCAGACATAAAGCCAAATAACGCACCCATAGAAGCATAGACTCGTCGCAGGTTTACAGCCCGCATTGGTCGACACCTGCTATTCTGTTCTTTGGGTTTTCCAGTTTCTTTTTCCGTTAATTTTGGCGATATGCCATATATTTACCCTCGTCAACCACATTGGCGTACCAGTAGTTTAGACCCAGGTGCTAGCCAACGTCGCGCCAATCGCAGGTCTACACCCCACCATTCTGGCATTCTCCATTGCGTTGCCAATTTTTTTTCTATACCACCTATTTACATCGTCACTCACACGGCATAATTCAGACACAGTGCTACCGCTACCAAAAACATCCATTGTCACGCTCAGAGCCGTTGCAGGTTTAAACCCCACGCATCGGTTGGAACTCGCCATGCTCGTCATTTGCGTCCCTCTTTTTGGCGGTATACCACCAACCTATTTGTCCCGTCAACCACTTTGGGGTAGTTTAAACATAGGTGGCTACCGAGAATATCCGTGTTACCATCGCAGGTTTGCACCCCACTGTTCGGTTGAACCGGCCATTATGTATGGTTCTTAGCTTTTTTCTTTTTCCCTAGACTACCGGTTTGGCCTATCAAGCACTGGTGGTTGTTGACAGAACATGGGCGAAAAAAAATGGCTACTTTCTTCTTTGTGCTACTGTGCGGAAGGCAAGTGGTGTGTCTTCGCCATCACCGTCAAAGTTAGCCGCTCTTGTTCCCGAGCTGCGCACGACTCAATATTGGAACTCCCGATCAGGAGATATCTGCAAACGCGTCCACACTACAGTGCATATACACCACGGTCAAGCTACGTATCGCGGCCTCGAGACACCATTGCAGGTTTACACCCATCGCGGGTTTTACACCAATCGTTCGGGTGACCCCGCCATCTGGTCCTTGGTTTCTTTTTTTTTTTTTGCCTTGTACCGCTCATTCACCTTATCAAGCACTTTGCAGTAGTTGAGAAAAATTGGGCTAGAAAAAAATAGCAAATTCGTAATGATGGTGTATGATGCGTGTGGTGCGTTGTTCACGCACCACATGATGTTCACGCAACATCACAATCAAAATTGCGCCCAATCTCGTTCCCTACTGCGCACGACTGGAAATGGAGAACGAGTCGGCGGAATGTCCGCAAGACTCCTTCACGTCACCGTTCAACTGCAAATGCACCATGGTCCACCGATTGCCAAAATTGACGTGCGCCGTGAATAGCAGCGCTCCCAAACTGCTATAGTACAAACAAGAGAAAAAAAGAACTCCTTGCAAAAACTGGTCAAAGGTATCAACGCAGCACTTGCGCCAGTGCAGACAACAATTCAAGTATACAATCACTGTTTATTTTTGAAATTTCCATCTACAACCCCGGCCCCCAAAAAAGTTTTTTCCTTGTTTATCAAAATAATAGGGATTAAATTCCACCATCTACATAGATTTCACCTTCCCTAGGTAATAGAAACGCCCCCAAAAAGTTTTTCCTTTTTTTTTACACAACAACTTCCGGCGAAGTTTTAGCCACGACACCCCCATTCTGCAACCGTTTCCATATCTCAGCACCCGAGAGGCCTGGCGACCCCATTTTGGCGTCCTCGACTTGGTGGATGAGTGCGACCATGGCGGTGTTGAGGGGTGTGGGGACGTTGTGTTTTTTGCCGAGGGAGACTACTTCGCCTGTGTGGAGGGTGAGGAGCTGGCGCGTCAACGAAGCAAAGCGGAAAGGAGTGAAGCTACGCTCACACGTACCATTCAACTCATCAATCTCCGTCTTCCTCGCCGCCTTCAAATCCTCCCACATGGACGACATGGCCCGGTCGTCGATATCCAGTGTCTGTCGCCCGATCCATCCAAACACGAAATCGGGTAGCCAGAGCAGGTACGGTGTCAGGGTTGCGGGGAAGGGGACGAAGGATTTTGGTTTGATGCCTGCGGCGGCGTAGACATGCAGGCATTCTTTTTGGAGTGCGGCGAGTATCCGGCGGTAGGACCAGAGAGAGAGTTCGCGTTTTAGGGGGATGTTGGAGAGGGCGTGGATTGAATTGTTGAGGTCTAAGGTGAAAGTGCGTTGGGGTGAGTGACATGCTTGGTATACGTGGGAAAGCAGTCAAACCCAGGTCCGATCTGCTGCGCGCGCAAATCGATATCTTTTGCTAAAGCAAAAGCGGTATGATGGGAGTGCGTGGGAAAGTGCAAGACCGGTCCGCTTTGCTTCGCAAATCGTGGAACGCGTTTGCATCGCAAACCATTCGGCTTTGCTTGCGCGAATCCGGCGCCAACTTGGGGTTAGACTTTCGCTCACCCTCGAGTCTAACCCCAAGTTGGCCATATCCCCACCAGAGCACATCGCCTCGCATTCGCTCGCCCTCGAGTCTAACCCCAATTTTGCGCTGCTCCCATCGCTGTCGCTCGGTCGCATGGGCGCATCACTTCGCTCGCGCAGAATACTTACTCATTTGAAGTTTTCCGTACAAAACCGACATCATATCCTTATGTACTGTCGTCTCCGTCCCACACGCATTCAACAACTCCGCCAACTGCCGACCAGCGACTTTATCCTCCAGACACACCGACCCGCCACTTCCCTTGTGATACCGCCCGTCAACGGGTGAGGCCACGTTAAATGGAAACATTCCCGTCACGACGTCGACATCGGGGAGGATGGAACTGATAACCTCGACATTATGGATCCCATTCTGCAACGACACTATGGATTTGACACGATGTTTATAGGGGACGAGGGATTGTGCTACGGTAGCTGTTGACGTTGATTTGACTGTTATGATGACAATGTCTAGTGGGACGTCGGAAGGGATCTCGTCGAGGGAGGTGAGGAAGGTGATTTTGGAGGGGTCGATGGTGGCTGGAGGTGCGGTTAGGGAGGTGATTGTAAGTCCTGTTGAAAGGATAGTTTGTTGGACGTGTGGACGGCCTATGAAGGTTAATTTTGGCGGGGTTGGGAGAGTGAGGAGCCTGCCGCCGACGTAGCAGCCGACGAAGCCGGCACCTGTATCAAAGCATTTGAAGTGTGAGAAATGTATTGTCCCTCCGTACAATATTCGAATATAGCCCAGAGGCACACCTGGATTTGTACCTAATATGACAATGTGCATTAGATTGGGAGATTGAAGGGATGGAAGAGAGCGGATGGAAGCGGAGAAGCGGAAGGGCGGAGCGGAAGGGACAGAAAGGGACAGCGGACAGAACGTCAAGTGGAAAGTGAGCTTAGAATATCGAACGCAGAAGCGGAGATCAGAGTGTGATTATTTACGGGGTGGCGGGTTATATTGGTCAGCATCATCCAGCCACCCTGTCTATGTCCTGCTCCGCGCGTCGTGCTTGCATTTGGGGAATGCGCATCAATGAAATGGAAACCCAAGGAGAGAGACACCAGAGAAGTACAACTGCGGAGGTTGGTGCTGTTTGCGCCCTGTCCAACTTGCATAGGTTGATATCTGGGCATGGTGGCGTGTCTCAAGCCGTTATGATGACTACGGATACAAAACCCGGCCTACGCAGTAACGTCACTCTACCTATTCGAATGAACGGAGGCCGTTTCCGCCGCAACCACTCCGGAGGGGGGAGGGCCCTGTGGAGGTTTGCGTCCTGCGTCCAATTGAATTTGTGCACCGGTAGCTTGGTGGGGTTTCTCCATCCATCCCTCACGACAGTACTGTAGTTAGGGGCATTTCATGGCTTTCACACAACAATCATTTACGTCGCGTCATCTCACCATTTTGACGGTTGGCGGGCTGGATTGCCAAACATTTTCACTCGGAAGAAGAAGAGGTGTTTGCCGAGTTTGCACTTTGGACGATTTGGGTTGGTTGATAGTCAGCCGAATCAATCATGCCGTTACGATTCGCTGGTGCGGCTAGTATATCTTTTTTCTGCGTCCAGAGTCGGGTCGGACAATATGAAAGGAAAATGTGCGTTTCATTGCGGATGCGTTTTCCTCCAAAAAAATGCAAATACCATTGAGTTGGAGCTCTCAAGTCGAAAAACCAGGTGTGAGTTTGAGACATTACAAAAACGCTAGGTCCAGCCAACTTAAGTGGGGCGGTAACTCCGATCTGCGCAGTGATGGAACGGAAACTACCTGTCGGATGCTTCAGCGGGTTTAATGCCCGCTCAACGAGCCCACCTTGACTCGTTGCCCGCTTCACAGTTGGTGTGAATTTTACTCGCATTTGCAGCTGTAAGGCACCAAGTGTCAATCATCCGGAAGCCCAAGTTCAAAGTCGGGTATAAGAATGCCATTTTTTCTCTGCTCCAGCCGCGCAGTAACAAAATAAGGATAAATGCAGTTGCTGAATTAACGAGGACCCGCATGACCGGAACTTTTGCCTGTGTATGTCCGTCAGACGCATCACACACCCTGGATAGTCCGAGAAGTCACCTGCTATCTATCAGGGATGTGCCTGGCCAAAGTATAAATGTCCCCTTTCATTTGGGTTACCCAGTGCGAGCTCGTCGAATGATTCAAATGTCTCCTCAGTCGGGGGTTTGAACCTTTCCCAGCCTTTGCGGCTTTGTTGTTTTTTTTTCGTGTCCTTCGCCCCAATCACCGTTTGGAAGACTCCCGTGGTCGTAATCTTAAGTCAAGGGAAAAACGATGGGCGCCAGGTTGATTCATCACAAATCGGCGGTGAACCGGTCGGATGCGACGTTTCGTTTTTCGTCTGTTCGTGGGGAAATACTCCTACGATTGAATACCGGGTATTGGGCACCGGGGGCCCCAGTCCGCGGATGCTACGTTTAAATGCTCAATTGGGAATATCGCAGCATAGCATGGTTGTACTCAGACCCAACTGAAACAGAGCTATCCCACCGTACACAGGGACATTATCAGACCTGCGTCAAAGCAAGGAATGCAGTAGATGCAGGGTATCCAATGGCTCGTGCTTCGTTTACGCAGCGGAAAACTACCTTCTTTTTTTTTCGGTCGTTCTTATTTACTTGCAACGGCAACGGTGATAACCTCGTTGCAGCAGCATCAAGTCGGGTTCACCCCTAACGGTGGATAGAAAATACAACACCACCCAAAAAAAATGTAGACCTAGAACCGGCTTGACTCTAGAACGAAGTGTATACCACTCCGCTGAACAAGGGGCTTGTCTCTAGCTTCTTCTGGATCTCGGCCCAGGAGAGAAGACGATGTGAAAGCTGATCGAATAGAACCATGATCACGGCGAAACATATGGGTAGATTGAAAGTGCGTGTGGAAGTAAACAAATGGATACCCAAGAGCCAGTGCCCCCACATCACACGGTTTAGACTTCCGCAAGTTGGGCCGCATTTTGCGAGGACATTCTAATTCAGTTTCACCATATGTGTAGTATGCCATTGTGCCGTCAGACGGTACATACCCGGATGCCTTTTCATGGGGTTTAACCACGAATTGGTGGCGGTCCTCAATCCTCAACTATGTCATTGGGGTTTTTTTGCCCTCTTTTTCCACCGACCTCCTGACTGTATTGGACTTTACACATCCAATAGGTAAAGAAGAAATTGAGGACTCTTCGGAGTGAACGTAAAACGCATGTCAAACGGTTCCCCTTCGGGTTAACTCCGCGAGGGATTCTTAAGACCGCATCCTCCATGTGTTTTTTTTTTCCGCATCATTCGGTCCGGTATTATCCTCGAACCATAAAAAATTGAAGTGCCCCTCAGTCGGAGAAAAACATCCGCCTAAGGCATGGCGTCCTCCGCGGTCAGCCCTAATCCTGTCCCTGCTTTCCTTCTCCTTCTGAAATGATAGGCCTGCGCGTGGGCCAGTTTTGTACCTAATAAAGAGGGCGACACACCCACTGCTTTGTGAGATGTTAGGTGTCTCCTCTATCCCAGTGTTGGGTTTGAGTGCCAAGGTGCGTGTGACTTCTTTCATGTCCGGTGGGTATCCACTGTCGGCCGGAATGTTTGACGGCACAAAGCAATTTTGGTTTTTCTTTTTTCGGCTTTGCGCTTTTTGGACATGCAGGGAAAACAGACCCGCTGCGTTCATCAGGGTTCTCTCGAATGTCATCTTAACGTCGCTGTGAGCGAACATGGAAGGTCGTAGGAGGCTGCAGCCTCAACGGTGCGGTATCCCGGCTACAGCAATCTTTTTTGCCCCTCTTGATTTGAGACGAAGATCCGCCTCTTTCCCTACCCGTTATTCGGTACCAGCATTCACTGTAGAAGGTGTGACGCTGACCCCAGGCGCAATCTTTGTGCGTGCTATCGTGCACCTTCTATCTGCCTTCTTTTGCTGCGGTGATCTCCCACCCGCTACAGCGAGAAATTAATCCGGCGTTTTTCGCCACTCGAGCGTGGTTTAGAAGGCCCAATGACTTGCGATGTCGCGCCTCCCAGTCCACCTGCTGTCATTTGGAGACCCAAGTAACGGTACATCCTGTAACAACATCCTTCTTGGAATGGAAACGTTTTTTTCGCCTTTCTCTATTCTGAGAAATCGGCCTCTCGTATCAAGCCCCACATCTATATTCACTGAATACCGAATATTCCTGTGAGGCCGGGGCGTGTTCGTGATCGATCGCACCCAGTCTCCTCCCCCCCAACTATGATCTGTTAATTTCTTTTTTTCTGGACCCACGGCCTCTGAACTGCTTACCACCAACTTGCCCGTCGGTCGCGATCACTGGAACATCATTCAAAAGTAAGATGCCATGGATGCATCCTGGTGTCAGGTGTCAGCCATGATTAAAATGCGCTGGTTCATTTTTTTGACCCGCTGTTGCTCGTTATCAGGGGGTAACGCCCACGTTCAAACCAAAATGCGGGTATCTAAGTGTAAACCCAAGTGACTTCTTAAGTTGAGGCTCTTCTGATTTTCGGCCATGCGGTGACCGTGACTGCGCTAATAACTCGATGCGCCGGTATCCAACTGCACATATATCGTTGTCAAATAACTAGCTCTGGATCGAAAGTTCTTTTTCCAGCTCGCGGCGATGTAGTGATGCAGCCTCTTTGCTCTCCATGGGATGGAGAAAGTGACAGCCGGGAGGTGTTGCGAGTGGACGAGCGGTATATGCCGCCGCTCAGGTCTTAAAAATGATAAGGCGTTTGCACCGCTCACGTTCAGAGCGCCATTTCGGACGCTTTCATAGCCTGTATAGATAGCCAGGTTCTATCATTCAAGCGTGATCTGTGGCATAACCTGGTATTGTACCCTTTTTTTGTTCCTCAAGGTTGAATCGGGCGATATAGCAAATAGAAAATGCGCATTGAATGCGCAGATGTGTTTGAAAAAAACCAACTCGTGCGAATACTGTCAAAGAGTCGCTTGAACTTAGGGAATGAAGCTCAAACGTGGTTACCATCCCCACGCCAGGTCCAGATCCAACACCTGCAGATAATTCAATACCTCGAGATCATGGGACGGAGGTCGGTAGAATCAATCAATGATATACTATCTAGCGGCAAAGGTCTTGGGTACACGTTTGTTTACTTCCCCAAGCCGTGCAACCATAGCCAAGTGCCTAGGCGCCCACGCCAAGTCTCCTCCATCATCGTCCATTCCGAGCCGAAATTACGAAGAATCAGAGAGAAGCTCCCCTCCAGCGGAGCAGTATTCACTACGTTCCTGGATTTGCGGTGCGACGGATAATAAGCATCCTTTTTTTCCGGTCAGCATCATATCGGGATCCACCGTTTTGAGGGCACCCCGCAAACCCACTCATTCTATAGTGAAGCGCTGATCATTCAATCTTTGCCCTTCGGTGTAAATCAATGACAAGCACCGGGAGATGTCCATTTATTGAACGAAGGCACGTTCACCGGATACCTCACCCGTAAGGCATCTGGGATGCCCTTGCCCTCGGCATGATAGCTCATTTCCGCCAACCGCGTCTGTTACCGCCAGATAGCCC
>JADGKA010001094.1:0-10893 GCA_027604605.1 Borealophlyctis nickersoniae
GTGTATGTTCATGGTGATGGGTGGTTTTGTGTTGTAGAGGGTTGGAGAGTGTCGGTGTCGTTGCAAGAGTTGTCGGTGGTGGTGGTGTTTGTGGTTTTGGAGGTCGGTGCACATCACCGTCGATGATACATATATATACGCAGGGGGGTTTACTTGCGTGCCGGTGCTATGGCTATGGCAGTTTACGTCGTTGTCTTCTGAAAAGCAGCTTTCGTTTTGGTTGATTGGATGGTTGAGGAGGAAAGAGGAAGAGCAAGACCCTTGACCCTGGATCGAACAGACTCCTTCGAGGGAGGACTAACTTAGGAAGGCTGGTTCCTTTCTTTCTTCTTTTGACTTTCCCCTCCGGGTGCGCTTTTTATAAAAAGACGAAAGGGGAGCTGGGGAGGGCTGGAAAAATGGTCGGGCAGCAGGAAGGGGACGCACTGGGACGCAGGAGGGACGTGAGCAAGGAAGAATGCAAGTCAGCATCACATCGCACCACAACGAGCATTCAACCCGACGCAAGGGGCCACCGACCCATGCCCTTCCCCCGCACCCGGCGGAGGAGCACTTTCCCAACGATGGAACCACAAAGTGCGATCACCCTCACACTCCTCCCGCCTGAATTCACACTTCTGGCACACGAGCTCGCACGACCTCAAGCCCGACTCAGACGACTCCACCCACCTTTTTGGGTTTCGTCCCCCCACATCCAATTTGCTTGGTTTGGATTTCGCACCCTCCGCTCGTCCTGCCACCAGAACCGGAAGCAATTGCCAAATGCACCGCACCAACTTGCCCAAATCAGTGTGGGGTTGGGTATCCAAAACAAAGCCACAGGATGGGTATCCATTGCCGACGCGACAGCCAGCCCGTCCACCCCCTCGACCCTGCATTTTGACAAAGTCGCCGATGCCTGAATGAACCTGACTAACTCACTACTATCAGGCTAACTTACTATCTACTATGAGGGTCACTTCGAACAACCATCAATGTCTGCGGTGCAGCGTAAGGTCCTGAAGAGTGTCCAGAGCCAACGAATCCTTCTCCTTAGTCTCGACATGGGGTATCCAATAGGTTTTCTTCACGCAAACAAGAAAAAAAGGGAATGTAATTGGTTGGTGTTGGTACGCTACTGCCAATGGAAGTCACTCCATTTGCGATAGGCAGATGTTTAAACGTTTGGCTATCCGTCCGCTGCATTGGGGGTGACTTTTGGTACATCCTTTCTTGAACACCAACCTCAGCAAAATAAAAGGTTTCCCTTACCACCCCGCAAAGAAGTTAAAACATTCTCCCCGTATTGGTTCAGTGCCTCATGTCCGGCACACCAAACACCTCATCTGGATATTGCATTTTGACGGACACTTCACATGCGCGGAACCATATGCGTGCTGCCGTCGACGGATTGAATCAGAAGAAAGGCTGCCAGCCCCAAAAAGCAACGCCCAATCTAATTCTAGCGGTCTCCCATCACAGATGGAATCCTGTTCGGTTCCTAATCTTTGTGTATCATGAAATGGAAGTTAACACTACTTGCCTGGGCCGCGCTCAGAGTGAATTGGGTGATCGTACTCCTGTTGTCTTATATTGGGTCTGGTGTTTCATGTCCTCAAAAATATTCGGCGAAAAAAGAGGGTGTACCGCCCTATTGGTCAAACAAATGACTCGAAATACGGATATTTGTTGATACCCGCGCTAGATGTTCGTTTGACAAAGTGCTGTCGGTGCGGTGCATGTCATTTGCGGGCTTTCCGGATGTCATTTCCATGTGTCGGGTAATAAGCGGTGCGCGCATACGCGGAGAACAAAAAAACGATAAGGAAATGGCGGTACTACCGACAAAGGCACTGGAACCTCTATCGGCGCTGCGAGGTGCATAGCTGCGCAAGCCATTGCAGCGTGACGAGGGAAACAGTTTACACAAAGCTGATGTTGAGCGCGATTTGTTGTAAAGATGTTTGCAGCAGAAAAAAAGGTGCCTCCTATAAGTCAATGATCAGAGGCGGTGGAAAACTTTTACTTCCCTCATTGCCACGACTCACATTGCTTTTTGCTTCCCAATGACGAAAATATCATGATCGGTACTTCGGTCCCAACAGGTGTTGACAGGCTAACCTACTGCCGAACAAACGCTCACGTTTCTCTTTGTTTTTCTTTTGCCACTAGCCAAGCACATTCATAATCGGTTTGCACACTCTAGTTTTGCAAACGCGTGTTCGGTGCGATCAATGTATGCATCTTACGCAACGTCTCCGAAACGTCTTTTTTACCTTCGTGTGCGCGCCCAGAATCGTACCTTCGAGTTGAGTCGATCCAGAAAAAAGCAGAACTACGTGAACTAGACGGAAGACACCGGCGTTGCGACCCAATGACGGGTGTGGCAGACTAACGCAGTTCAAACAAAGGCGTTGCGAAAGATACACGGGTGTCTAGGTCTTGACAGGTTCATGGTGACGCCTGGTTGAAATTACCTCCAGTTTGAAGAAGACCGATCAAAAAAAAACCGGAATAAAGAATACATTTGAGGCGGCCTCGCGCCGCTCGAGACAAGGACATTTGTTTTGGATACCGTGACCGAATGTTCATTGAGGGAGTGCGGTGCATTGGAAGGCTTCCCGTGTTGGCATTTCAATGTTTGGGGTTCATGTACGGGTGCTCGGACGCAAAAAACTAAATAGCGAAAGGATGCTATGGCGAAACCCGAAGACAAAGGCTTGGAACCTCTGAATGTCGGTACAGTATCAATTCGCCCGGTGCATAGCTGCGCGAGTAAATGCGTCTATAAACAGGCGGGAGAAACCTTAGCACGAGTGAGGAGCAAAGTGAAACTGATGGCGGAATTCTTTCTACCGCACAAAAATATCAGCGGGTGAAATACCCATGATTCGAGACGGTGCGCAGCTTTACTCGCACCGTCGTCGCAAAGAACATTCTCTTCAGTTTTGAATTATGAAACATGGTAGGGAGAATGTTTGCGTACCCAGAGGCTACCCTATTCACCATCTATCAACGTCTCACCGCCGACCCAACCACACCGCACAATTTGGTTTACGCGCAGCCTAGTTTTGCAAACGCGTGTCTCATATTAGAAGTTTTTGAAGGGTTCTTTTTTTGCGTTCGTGTCTGCGCACCGGACCGTACAACTGTACGTTTGAATCCGGCGATCCATAAAAAAAAAGAGCACACTTATCGGATACGGACCGGGTCGCGAGCACGTGCCCGATGCCGTTCGGGACAGACCACCGCATTGCGAACAATGGCGTTGTGGAAAAACACGTGCGTGGTTGACGCCTGGTTGACGGTGAGGCAAACACCAGTTTTACGAACTTGACGTTGAACCGCGATTGGTGGTAAAGATGTTTACCGCACAGAAAAAATGGATGACGAAGTAACTCGGATTTGGGACGGTGGAGCTTTTACTTCCCTCGTCACCACGAATCACATTTCTCTTCAGTTTGCAGCCATGAACGTTTGTGATGGGTGTGTCCGTTCCCACAAACCGGTAGACTAATCTAAAGAGCAAACGCTCGTATATTGATACCTCACCGTTGGTTCCAGCATAGCACGTATTGGCCTAGTTTTGCAAACGCGTGTTAACACGTTCAATGCATATGCATATGCAACGTTTTGGAAACGTCTTTTTTACGTTCGTATTTACAAGGAACGGTACGGCCGTATCAGAGGATCCGTAAAAAAAAGATCTATGTAAACTCTACACAAGTGCGAACCAATGCCATCTGTGACAGACGGGCGCAGCGGTGAACAAAGACAATGCGAAAAATACGGAGTGTGTACTTATTAACCCAGTCATATTGACGTCCGGTTGAAATGACCCGGTTTGGTCGAGTTTGAAGAACAGCGCCGAAAAAAACCGATTGCGCCAAGGAGGAAATTTGAGGCGGCGGCCGAGAGACCACGCGGCACCAAACGCACCATTATTTGGTCGTCCTTGCAATGTCGCAGTGTGCACATAATAAGAAGGATGATCTACACCCCAGCCAAATGAACTCGGCCACCAAAAAACTAGCAGCATTTTACCACGTGCCCTAAATTTGTTTGGGGAGCGGATGTTACGTCCCTGGCCAAGCGAGTTTGGGTAGTTGCGAAATTTTGTTGTGCTAATGTCCGCATCCCTGTACCAGGTATTTTCAGGCATTTCACGCTCAATGCATGGCCCCACCAAAAAAAAGCACAGTTCCGAAGCAAGTTATGTGCATGGGCGGGTGCCGGTTTGGAAACAAGACTAGCACCGCTCTACTTTTCAACCGCAGCACATCTCATATAACTCAACCGATCAAAGGTCTGATACGCTACTAAATTCCAGCAGAAGAAGGCCGCAAAAATCCATCGCGATCAGTGTCCTATTGGGAACACCTTTATGAATACCCCGTCACCGATCAATCCGTTGAGGGGGTTTCAGCTGTATGCTCTGTTTTTGTGTTTTGCTTTTACGGAAGGGGAATCATAACAAGCTTAACAAGTAACTATCATATTCGCGGTTCTGACAGAGCTTTATTGAACTGCGCGCTGGGGTCTGCCGATGGGTATCCGAACGCGTGCCTATTGGAGTTTCTGAGAATGTTCGTCCTGGAATGCACTGTATCGTCTTGCAGGGATAAAAGAACCCGGCTTTCGTGTTCTCCCAAATACCCCATGCTGTTATTTTTGCCTTTTTTAGTTAACGTTTTCTTCGGGCTATTGACTCTTTGTGACGGCGGCATGTCGTACCCCGACGGGCGCGATCTTCTTTGGGCGAGTAACCACGCAAATGACATCCCAAGAAAATCAACCATAAAGGAAAAAAATAGAAGCTATTGCCGGAATTCATGACATTGGGTCCGAGAACCGATGCGGTTACCTCTGGATACCCCCATTCCTGCAATGCGTTTGCTTTCTGGATGTGAATAGACACGGTGGTGATATATGGCGTACTGGTTTGAGGAGACGCATCGCGTAATAAACGCCAGTCGTCTAGACGGGGCTCCCATTGCCCGACCTTGGCTACCCGGGGGCGGGCTACATGAATGAAAAAGGCAGACATTCACCCAAAAAAAGACCATCCAGGCCTTTCAAACCCGATTCAGGCTCGTTCGTCCCTCCAAACAACATCCTTTAGAGCACCGCGGTGGTGAATCCTTTCTGTCAAGAAGTTGCAGAGTTTGGGCGGTGTCGCAGAAGACCTTATCGGCCCCGCGAAAACCGTCTGACCATCATAGTGATGCACCGGTTTCGGGTAGATTGGTGCCTTCAATGGCTGCTTGCTAACCATTCA
The DNA here is from genome assembly GCA_027604605.1 of Borealophlyctis nickersoniae. NCBI lineage: Eukaryota > Fungi > Chytridiomycota > Chytridiomycetes > Rhizophlyctidales > Borealophlyctidaceae > Borealophlyctis > Borealophlyctis nickersoniae. The sequence goes on from JADGKA010001094.1 coordinate 5,258, forward strand.
AAGTCTTTTTTTAAAACCATTCTGCCGCAAAAAAATAAATCCTTACCATCGAAGTACGAAGACGCCAGGTGTTGGAACCTGTTAACGTCGTCGTAGGTGCGATTGTGGGAAGGTAACGTGACGGGGGTGAAGAGGATACCAGAAACAGGTAGACAGATCTATACGTCATCGTATGAACCATGCTCCGCTTTAGCGGACGAGAGAAAGTATCCATCACGGAGACCATGATGGAGACCCACAGAAACGGTCTGTCGACATCACGAATGTTTGGGGCGTTCTGGTGCCATATCACACTCGCTATTTTTTTTAGCATTTGAATTGATTCGCCTTTGGAATCTCGTACGCGGGCTTCTTTGAAAGGATCAACCCAGGAAAGGCGAGGGTTACCACGCCCGAATGATGTTTCCATATGCTGTTGCAGCGTTTCACAAGGGGAACTGTGGCGCCAAAGACGACGAGAAATTACAGCACACATTTTGATGGACAGGGCCATTATCATGAACCAAACAACAGTTTCCGTGGCCGTTTAAACTTTGATAGTGGATCGTCGAAAAAAGGAGGAACCAATGACTATTTCTAATCGATAATCAGTGGTCTGAGCTAGACAGCTCTTGATCACCCCATTTTCTCATGACATTAGGACATTGTAACATCATTGGGCCAGGCGAGAATAGTGAGGTGAGAGGAGAAACAGGAAGCATAAGAGAGAATCTGTGACCCTCACGCATCGTGATTGGAAGTCCTGTTAAAATGCCCGCAAAAACCCCATGTCCATTCCGGCGGTTCGGATGGTCGGGGCATTAGACTGGGTTCGTCCAGAATGCGGCCCGAGCTTTGCTTTGTTGTACTCTCCAGTTCTTCACTACGAGGCACGCATTCGTCCAAAAACCAGTTGACGTGATCAATACCAGCGAAAAAGGAAGCAGCAGGCTCGAGTGCGTTGAATTAGGGCTGAGTGGGCCGGAAATCACCCAGAAACCTCGCGCAGTTGGCAAGCGGTAGCGACTCGCACGCCAAAACATTTGGGTAGGCACTCGATATCAGGTATGACCTCCAGCGCTTTTTCGAGACTCTTTCTGGAAACGGATTCCTCCATCGGGCAAAACCCAGTCACGCACAACACTGCCCGTGTCCTGTGCCACCGGTAGTTCAACAAAACAGGATCGCTATAGGGCGGCCGCGTGACAGTAAGCGGCACCGTCAAGATAATGGACATTGAGGTACTAGTGTTTTTTTTTCTCGGTGTGCAATAATGGAAAGCCCTTCATGAAAAGGTTCAAGCCTCCTAGCCCTTCCCAACCACCCTCGCAGGGAAAAAGGGCAGCCCGAAACATTCGGACTGCTTGGAGACTCGGAAAGCCACGACGCCGGAAGGCGCACGTCGAAATGGCGGAGTGAAAAGAAAAGCAAACGAGGCGTAGATCGAAATGACTATCAAGAGCACCATTTTATGAATTTGAAGTACTCCGGATGAGCAAATTCTCGGATAACAAAATCTGCAATCGTTCCCCCATTTCCTTTGTGGAGTTGAACTCATACTTCAGTCTTTCTCGCTTAAACGAAGATGATATTGTAATCATCACAGACACACAAGAAAGAAACATTAATATCAGGAAGATAATATGCATTGTTTCAGCCGACTTCTTCGTTTTGAAGAAAAGGCTAATCAAGCAGTGGACACACCCCACATGGACACACCCCACATGCCGCATCATTTGCATGCCGAGGCGACAAGTCCGGCCACAATGATGGGTATTCAAAGAGTGACCTTCGTTGTTTCCGTGCCAAGTTAACTTCTTTTTTTCTGAGTACGGTGTGTATTTCTCTCACCATGGGCTACGTCGGCGAAACGCAGTCCACTACTAGCTGGGTTATGGACTTAACCCCGTCGACACAGGTATGCTTCATTGTTGCTCTGCTCCGGCCTGACTTGTTTTCTAAATGATACGACGCGCGATGCGGGTGAATTGCGCAGTGTTGAGTCTTAAACGTCTCTGGAAAATGGTATTTGAAAACGAGAGGCAACAGAGGAAGAAAAGAAGAAAAAACTAAGAACTAGATTGTCCCAAATTCTGTTGGAACACGATGACGTTGGTCCAACTGAATATTTGAGTGCCGGCTGAATACTTGAAACCCACCTTCCATACCTGTCATGCCACTTCAACTGCGCTGTTCCACAATCAACAGGCTTGCTCCAGCGCCTTTCTCTCCGAATGCGTTAGGTAGGTTTCACACTCGCAAAGATTTCCAAAAAAAGTCCCGTGTTGTTGCCCAACCCATGTTCGGTACACCGGAGCATTGTAAAGACCAAACTGTGTGGATACCCCTCGCGGCTGCGCAAACATTGGTGGCGACGAATTAGTGAGGATGCATCCAAACCTGTGTTAACCTTTCTATACATCTTTCCTGTCATTTGGCAACGAAAAAAAAGCGTCATCCGTTAACTGACTTTGCTTGATGTGGGCCAGATGCGCAGTTTAGCGCATTCTGGTGAGCCCTAGTAATTTTGGTCAGGAAAGAACGGGGCCGGAGGAAGCTTAAAACCTGCAAAAGCACAGGAAGGTTCTTGAACAAGCGCAAATGCGTGCTCGAAAGGAGTGGTCAGACGATTTGTGTTGGTTTGCGCCCCAACCAAGGTTTGGTGTTCAATGCATCTGGCGCTGTTGCCTGGGTTGAGCCTTTTTTTTTTGCGGACCTGAGGCTCCGATCACTAGCGAAACCGAAAATACCCAAAAAAAACCGCAACTGATACCTCAACGCTAAACATATTTGAATCCGTGGTTCTAACAAGGATGTCGGGTAGATACTGCGTCGCTTGGACATTGAGATCTCAACCTGCGCCCATCACTTCTGCACGTTTCTGATGCATCACCCAGTGCACATAAGACTGCCACTTATAGCGCTATTTAACTTTCCAAGTTGGATGAAGCTCAGGACAGGAAAGTTGCAAAGTTGCAGTGGGGAAGAGACGGAGGTTTGGATACCCTCGGCTGCGCATCACCGGTTGTCTCGAGGCCCAAACCTGATTTTGATCAAAAGCGCGGTACCGATGGGCATCCAAAGAGATTGCAAGGAGATTGGAACGAAAGATGGATTAGGCAGTACCTAACCTGTTCAATTGAATCAAGCAATCTATAAAAAGGAGAACTATGAAACTAGCAAGACAGACCACCACTGGAAATCCTGGATGCCCTTTTAAAGGGTCTCTCGTCTCGTCACCCGAAGGCATGTCTCCTAGATAATCAATGCACCTCACACCCCGCTCCAGGCCTTGGCCGTTTCATGCCACATAATGAGGTGCGCAACGGGCATTCAAAGTTCAAGCAAAGCCGGATTTGAACCGGGTCACAGAGAAGCAACCCTTTCAAAGTAATTCCAATCCCGGAGTTGAACCGGAAACAGATGGGAAGGTAAAGGTTACTGCAGCTGCAAGAGCTGCGCAAAGGCTTCCGAATGTTTCACAACCCGCCGGACTGAATCTCCCTAGACCCCGCCCCGTCTCGATCCCTCAAAACAAGCAGTGGTGTAAAGTGCGGGGACTCCCGGAAACCGCGCAAAGTCCCACCTTATTTCACAACCAGTAGAGGTTTTCTACCAGATCGATGAACAAAAGGGAATCGATGACCATAGGTCCCACCGGAGTCTGCAGCTCGTCCAACCAACAGTTGCCCTGCGGTACCGCGCTTCACCAGGGTCAAAGAGTGAGGCCCTCCTGAGACTCATCCGCCGCGCAACGAAACCCCACCACCCTCGCCCAATTATGGTGTTGTCCTCGCCACCGTCGCTTTTCCAGTCCCTGCACTGGGGTGGTTGAACCGAAAACTAAACTTAATAGGTACTGGTATGAACGAGGCCGGGCCGTCGATCGAGCAGTGAGAAGCGACAAGACAGAAGCGACAAGAAGAGGCGAGAGCGCGCGATGCTAGCTAGGGTGGGATATGATGGAATGGGCGGCTGCGAGAAGTGGGCTACGTTGAAGCGTATGTCGGTTGAGGGAGGGACTCGGTTCTGAAGGGGAGCGCGTCTTGTCAGCTGCGCAGTCGACCCCACTGACCTAATCAATCAACTGATTGGCCAACTTCGTGCGCCATTTCTCCTCCGAGAAACTATAAAAAAAACAGCTTCCGTAAACTAAAATGTCAAGAACCCCGGTTCCTTTGACATCAAATAAATTGGATTAAGACATAGAGAAGATTAGCATGGGATTGAGGGGGAGAGACAGTTGACCCCATTGGTGACTGGGGGAGGGAGAGCATGAGACGACGCGTTCCTTTTTTGAGGATTATGTAAGCCAGGCCAACGTCCAATCAAATTAGCTCTGCTGTGCCACACCCTTTAAGCCCCGATGAAGCCCCAAGCACATTTGAATCCAAATTCACACACACTCATCCATCGCATCAGCTTCCCACAATGTCCTTCGTCTATTACAAGTTCAAGTCCGCAAAGGACTACGACACTTGCACGTTCGATGGGACAAGTATATCGGTATTCGACTTGAAGAAGGAGATCATGGTCCAAAAGAAACTGGGGAAGGGAACCGACTTTGACCTGGGAGTGTACAATGCTCAAACCAACGAGGGTGAGTGTGTTTTGAACCCTTTTGCTTCGTGTAGATAGACTGACTGTGCAGAGACATCGGGCGGGTGAGGGAGCGTTTGATGGAGAGTTGGCTGTGGATGGAGTGGTTAGATAGCGACTGTGTGTTGTCGGTGGGAAAGGGGTTTGGCCAATTCTAGCGCGGGAGTTTGAGAGTTGCGAGGACATTTTCTGCGGGGGTTGTACGTTTCATTTTCGCTCTGTGTGTCATTGAGAGGGATTTCTGTCGGAGTTGTTATGAATTCTGGGCACATATTGTTTCTGGTTCGTTCGCTTGGAATATGATTTTTGCGGTCATCTTCTTGTTTGATGAATTTATGCGTAATCCTTGTTAGTGTGCTCATGGAACTCATTAGAAAAGTGGTCGAGCTTGACATTGTAACTTCGCCCTTTCCAATCGGCGTTGCTGATCAATCGCTTGTCTCTCCCATACTTTACATAGAATACACGGACGACATGTTTATGATTCCTCGCAATACCTCCATTCTAGTCAGTCGACAACCCGCATCAAAACCCGGCAAGGGCACCGCCCAGAGATATTTAAATAGCATCATGCCCACTCCTGCAATGTCTGGCGGTCGTGGCAGAGGCATGCCACAACCGGCGCCGTTGCCTAAAGTGACGTCTCTAAATAATACCATTGCTGCGTAAGTTGGATGATACAGTTTTGACATGACTACTTTTTGACATGTTGTGGGGCCCAAGGGAACACTGATGATTTTCGCCGTCGGTTATTCATTTGCTTTCTTTCTCTTGACATAGTCCCAAGGCAGAACAACCCTTGGCATCAGTAAGCGTAGAAGGAATGACCGAAGAAGAGCGCGAAGAACACTTTCGCAAGCTGGAAGCTGAGCAATGGCAGCAAACGCAAGACAAGATGGCCACGTAAGTGTAGGACTTTTGAGAAGTGCTATCGATGGCGTCTGAAGTTGCACGACACCATAATGCTGATAATGATATTCGCATCAGGCAAAGACCTGTTCCACGATACTTTGGTGGCGGAGGTAGCCGGGGAGGGTATCGGGGTGGCCATCAAGGGG
>JADGKA010001095.1:0-10876 GCA_027604605.1 Borealophlyctis nickersoniae
GCATACGAGCTGGAACTGTATTAGATATGATTGGATTGGATGGGCGCGGGGTCCCCTCCTTGTCTCGCTCATATCCCATCCCGCCCCGTGTGATTGGGAACGGACAATTATTGTGACGGCATGTTATGGAGTTTGACGTCCTTTACGCTCACTCTGGATACCTGAGACATCCCAACAAGACGATCTTGGCAGCTTGGCATCAAACGTATCTCTGTGTCTGTCGACGGGACAATCTGACAGACAGGCGCAGAAACACAGTGTCTTGACTGAAGTTAAAGGGTATCCAGAGGGTATCCAGAGGCACTCCTCACACAAACCAATAGTGCGAAGCGACGGGTTCAAAAAGTGCTTTGAAGCATGTTGTTTAATAGAAATCCGCACTTTCTAAAACGCCGCTTAATTTTATAAAATGGGGTCAGTCCCTCCTATCTCTTGAACCAAGTTTTTCAAGTTTCCATTCCTGCAAAAAATGTCTTCACCAGTTCCCCAACTTAACGCTAGTACAATCGTCCAAAAAGAATGCAGCCGTCCCTTCCACGAGCGCGGGCCCGGTTTCCTCGTTGAAGGGGGTGAAGAGCGGGGTTTCATCGGCTACGGTATTACTCCTTCCCACCCAGTCGAAATACCCGAGTGGACGCATAATCCTGCGGTTGTCGCAAAGGAGGGTGCACCTCGTTTCGAGGTACGCAGGTGGAGATGCGTGTCGTTTGGAGATTTGGAGAGGATGCGTAGCGGGTGCTCCGCAATCGTGCTTCTGCACTTTCTGATCCACGTAATTTGAATCTGTCGTTACCCCTGCAGTTGACTCTGCGTATCCCTGACGTACACACCCGGCGTGTCTACAATCACCTTCTCCGTCGCAGGCGAGATCTCCTCGATGCTCACATCATGGTCGACTACGACGGTCCAGCATTTCGCTTCACCGGTCCGCAACCGTGTGTCGAATGCGCAGTTAGGGATTGCATATTATGCTGTGTAAGCTGTCCTTTCCACCCAAAGATTCTTCAAAGAGCGTTTACCCTGATACTTTCTGGAAATCACTTTCTGGAAATCATTCACTAGGACTCCAAAGGATACGCTCACCAAGCCGAACGGGTACAATATGTGGTTGGAACCCCAAGGAGTCAGTACGGATTGCAGTGGGTGAACCGGGACGTGCGGTCGCATGATGGAGGGAGCAGGTGGAACATGATGCTGTTGAGAGAAGTAAGGGCATGACAGCGTCTCCCAAAAATGCGCATTTAGAGAAACAGATCCCGTTGTTCACTCTGCTCGTACTTATTATTTCAGTATTTGCCTGATGACGAAATAGCCGAAATGGAGAAAGTGGGCGCTGTTGAGGTGCCCATCTCTCCGGCTGTCTCCAGCAACCGGTTCATACAAACCACGCACCATATCGGGATTTCTCTCCAAGATGCTCTCGCCTCTGTCGTGTCTCGCGTCATCACCCACCTATCGACACTTTCCAGCACAGAGGGAACCACGGTGGACGTTGCCGTGTGGTACGGGAGATCATACTTTTACCCCAGTCCAAAAGTGGAGGCGTGCTTCCAACCCGAGCAGCATTATCCCATCGAGGATTTTGCAAAGTTGGTGAAGGAGAGGACAGTGAGGACAGCGTTTATCAATAGGTTGTTGTGCATGTTGCGCTTTCAAATTGGTCGTGTCATTTTAACTTAATATCGCCTTCTTTCTATTTCTTTGCAGAACTGATCCAACATTTCCCCCTTTCTGCGAGGAGTCGATGGCGGGCGAAGAGACAGACCCGTACACCACAACGCAAGACCACGTCCTTCAACTCAGCTTGATCGACCTTCAAAACCCATCTCTTCCCGACATCACGGTCAAAATCCCTGCTGATCCGCATTTCCTGTTCCCGGCTACCCCGGCGATGCCGTACAACGCTCCCTTCATTCCGCCCAAAAGTGCCAAAATCATGTCCACCAAACCACCCCCACCTGTATCTGGACCGCAGATTTTGTCCGCCACAAGGGAAAGCGTAAAGACCTTTGTCGCGGACCTCGTCAGCGGACCGGACAGGTTTTACCACGACGTTCGTGTGGGAGTATCCCGCAAATGCCTCATCTCAGGTGACACGCAGATCGAAGAGGACCTCAAAACCTACCTTCGCAGACTTCGTTGCGTGGAGGTTGTCAACACTGGCGAGGACGCGAGCAAAAAGAAGCGAAAGAGGGCGAGGATTGTGCCGTGTTTGGTCGACGTTGTGTTCCGCAGCAGCGCGGGAGATGAAGGTGGAAAAGGGGAAGGGGAGGACCCACCGACGCAGAAAGGAAACGGCGCGACCCGATACATCATCAAACACGCTCGTCGCCTCCGTCGAACCATCCGCACCTCACGCCGCTTTCGTGTGACGCTTTCGGAGATTGATGAGATGCCCGGGAGTCCGTGCGGGTGCCTTCACATTGAGGAGGGGAAGCCCTTCCGGGGAGTCCCCGAGGCAGTCAAAACGAAAGCTGCAACGATGGTGGAAGGGTTGAGCCCCTTTTGGGAGGTGACAGTGGAGAGTATTGCGCTCCCTGACATGATTCGACGAAAATCGTCGCAGAATGAGATGCGGGGTCTCATAGAAGAGTTGGTGAAGAAAGCTGTGGGTTGGAATGTGGATTGAACCGAGAGATTCAATGTATACGTTTTTCAAGTCTTTTGCAGCTGTTATATGGATGGCATAGGGAGGGCAGTTTTCTGACGATTTTGCAGGCCTACGCATCAATTTTCAAATGTTCGCGTATATTTTTGGCGATGTCGAGCGGTGGAAGGCCTAGTGCGCTAGGAAAAGCAGTAGTCAGCATGTATATTTAACTAATCAAAGTACATCTTGCCGAATACTGCAGTACTCATAATTCAATATGCATTCGAAAGTACAGTCATCACAAGAAATATAAAATAGGAGCCTTACAGTACGTCCATGGAGGAGGGTATCCAATTGTGGCTGGACAGGGCCGCCAGCCACATGCGACAGCATCTTTCTTTTGCGCACCCGAACTACGCGAACGAATCTTGTTTTTGTTGTGGAAAAGGACGTTCATTTTCATGCAGGAATCGTTTACAATTATCCACACAAAAAGCCTCCTAAAAACCGCTTAAAAAGGGCCGCTTGATAATTAAAAGTCTTCAACCGCTTTTCCGCGTCAAAAAACATGCCAGCTTCCGTCCACACCATCCCCACCCTCGCCTTGTTCCTCCTCATCGCCCTCAGCCTCCCTCTTCCAGCATCCTCGCGCCCGTCACCATCCCTCCCCTGCGCATTGGGCACGCAACTCACAACCCTCTCCGTATCCCTCCGCACGGTCAACCAGACGATCTCCGCCGACAAGTATCTCCTGGTGTACACCATGTCGCTTCACAAAGACTCGGATTCGAATGGGCAGGATAACATTGGACGCTCCGACGGCGTGTGTTTCAAACAGTTTGACGAGATGTGGACGTGCCGGACGGTGTGGGGGTTGTATGGGGAGGATGGGAGTGAGGGGTTGGTGGTGGATCAGGTCGGTGGTGGTACATGAACGCATCGTGGTGGGCGTATAGATACCCTGTCGGTCGTTGACATTTCCCTCCGTTGCTTTCCCAAAAAGATAACATACCAAGGACAAATGAGATCCACGCAAGAATACCAAGTGTGGGCCGTGACGGGCGGATCGGGGAAGTTTATGAGTGCAGAAGGGGAGAACTGGTTCAGGCCCACAGATAAGGATGGGTCAAAGTTCGAATCCGTCGTATATTTGTGTTTGCCGAAGCGGCATCTTGTTCAAGGTGGGTGGGCTTGATGCGCATTGCGGACCGCTTGAGGGTTAAAGCTGAATGGGGTTTGCCTGCTTTCCAGAAGGTCGGATCCCAATTCGAGCCCAATACAAGGAGGCCTAATCCCTTTGTAGGATAGCTGTTTGGTCTTTCAATGTATTGGTTTTTTAATTCGATACCATGTCCCCAATGCGCAACTGCAAAGGAAAACCCTGTTACAGATGCAATTAACAAAATGATACATTGAAGGATGTGAAATGTTAAGATGATGGTTCTACTTGTATGCACTACTGGACCAATCCAAAGTCGACCCCTTCCCGCTCTCTCCGCCGGACCCCACCAACGTCCAATCCGACTTTGCACTTGCCACTTGGGTACGGACCGAACCCCCCACAACCCCCGTGGACCCAGGAGAGGGCAATGTATTTGCTCTCCCCAGACGCGGCTCCACGCCGATCCCGGCCCGCAACCCAATAGACGAGTTATTCCGCGATACACCCGTGCTAGTCCTCGACCCATCCATGCTCCCACTGCCCCATGCCCCGGGAGAGACGACGCTCTCCATTTCGACAGGCTCGGAGAGCACCACCGCCGGCGCCGCCTGCCCCGCTAGTTTGCCCGCTGTCGCCGCACCAGGCGTCGACGGTACTGACGTTGCTGCCGCCGTCCAGTCCCACGAGGATGACAGATGCGCAGCTGGTGGAACCGTATCCCCGTCCTCTTGACCACTATCCAGTACTTCCGGCACAAGGTGCACCAAAATCAAATCGAGGAGGATGTAGAAAAGGTGTTTGTTGACCGATTTGCTTTGGAACACTTGTATTAGGTTGTGCGAGGTCTCCTGAACGGCGTCTTCACCTAGGAGGGTTTCTAATATGGCTGGCGATATGCATTTTAGTAACTCACCAAGTCTTACAGGGTTGTAGATTGGTGACCTTACGTGGAAATGAAGATCGTAGCTTCGTCTCCAGTTCTGTCAGAGTCGCTTGCTGCTCTTCCGGTGATCTTGGTGGCACCTCTTCGACGGGATACCCGTTCGGCCACATGGACATGCGGAACATGGAAATGTAGTTTGCGACTTGATTCTCGGATATCAGAGAGTACACGCTCTTCATAATCAGTCTAGACGATAAAAAATCACCGGTTACATGATCCTTCAAGGAATACACACAAGAGCAACGAGAGTAGCAAGAGCGACCATCCTCACCTATTGATCATAGACCCCGCAAACCCATGCACAACTGGCTTTACGAAAAACATGACTTGCGTATACAGCCATTTCTGCCTTTTTGTGAGTTGCAATGCTTCGTTGATCAAATCGTACAAAGGTTCGTCCAAATGTTCTCCGTGATATCTGGTCGTGTCGATGGGTCCAAGATGCGACGGCCCGCGTGTTGTGTCTCTGTACAGGTCCACCAATCGTGCCCAGAAATCCTTCACCACCCTGACATTGAGGGCATCCGACCTTGCATTTTTTCCATCCCGATCCCGAAAATCCGCGTTGTCGTCGGGTGTGATGGGAGAGGCTTCTGAGGTTTCGTCCAATGCGTCCAAATAATCCAGCGCATCACTTGACGAGTCCCGGTCATTACGCGAGGATCGTACGTTGCTGGTGCGTGTCTCTGCACGGGTGTTTACATTTCTGGAAATCGTATCTTCGTCCGTGTCGCCATCGACTGATGCGTCTTCGCTGGGTGCGCTGGGGTTACTTGTGTTGCTGTAGGTTCGACGGTGGACTTTACGGAAGGCGTGTAATCCTGCGTCTCCTCCCCCGGTTGTGGAGTCGTGCGAATGTCGTCGAAGAGAGCGAGAGCGGAAATGGTCAGAAAATGAAATACTGGCCGCATCAGAAGTATCATCGTCGTCGCCGATGTCGACGGGAGGCGACATGCCACGTCGGCGAAAACGAGGAGGCTTTATCTCATCAATAGTGAAAGCGCGAGATCGAGATCTGACCGCTTTCTTTTTGCGCGACGACGTTGATGAGTCCATTGCCTCTTTGGGACCTCCAATCATATTTTTGATACGCCCGAGTCCGTTCGACACTTTATCCATTCCTCCAAGAGTCAACTTGCTCAGTCCGCTTGTAATTTGGTTACTGATACCAGAATTTGTCTGTTGAGGTGATGCATTGACGCGAGGTGGCCGTCTTTGTCTCTTCAGAAATGTAGTCTGCACTGCCGGGGTTTTGATATTAAATAGCGCAAGGTGATTTTCTGGCGAGCTGGCATCATGATACGGGGGCGGTAACTGATACGCGGGGGCCTTCTGAAGACCGTCACCCTTTCGCCCTCCCTCATCTAAAGAGCCTACATCTCCACGGCCCTTCCCTTTGTCCTTCAGATCCATCACTGCCGTACTAGGCGAATCTTCTAAATCATCATTTAAACCCCCTGTTTGATCGGATAGCGCCTGGGGGTTTCAAGAAAATGCAGCTCGTTGACATTTTGGAGCTTCTTTTTTCCAACAAGTCAAAACAAGGACTGCAGACCGCGCATTGCAAGAATGCGCCTTGAAGCTGCAACTGTGCTAAACTTACCATTAGAAACGTTTGATTAATGTAGTCCGGGTCACAAAAGCGTTCCACGGCAGATCCAAAGACGGAGTTTGTGAGGATCTCTCTGACGAGGTATCTTACACAGTCACTTTTCAGCTCTTCTTGTGGCAAGAGCACTTCCATCAGTAGCTCCACTACCCTCCGTAAATACTCTGCTTCCGTCTCCGCCGTGCGCAAAGCGAAGTGAGGTTGACATCCCCTGAAGAGTTCCTCCAACCCACGCCCACCGGCATACGCCGTCCCGACCTTCTCTTTGCAATGCCTATAATCGTGCAAGTGCCGCCGGAATATCTCAGGCAAGTCGAGGCAAGAGAGCGCGATCCAATCCACCGCACGCAACCGCCGTTCCAATTCCTTCACGACGCGTGCGACGACACTGAGTATTTCGGAAATGAACTCTTCATCTTGGGATACGCCCTCGTACCAAACAGAAACGTAATCCTGGATGAAATGGCCCAGAACTTTGTAAAGCTCGCTGTCAACTGTCGGCGACGAGGTGATGGCCCCCTGCGACAGGTTGGTGTTTGTATGGAATATGTTGAAAGGAGACGGGAGCGTGCGAGGTGAAGTCGGTTCGGCCGGCATTGCACCGCGGGGACCCAAGGAATTCACTGGTTATACTTATATCAGCTAGTCCTGGGAAAGACGCTGCGTTGGACTGCGACAGAAGGCAATGGGAACGAGTTCATGACGCGCAATTTCACAGGGCCAGAGAAGGAACTTCGAGCAAAGCGCCTTGCTGCCTGCGCCACAAACAGGATCGTGATGCGAATCGCGACACGAGAAAACACTTCACCATCTTCTTCTCGAAACTCCCTATTCCCTAGATCGCTTGCGTCCCCGTACCGAAACGCCCACACATACCCCTCAAATGGTGTTCGACTTTGACCCCTCGGTATATCTCATTACAGACAGATCCCTCCTACCTCCAGGTCGCTCGCTGCTGGCAACCGTCCGCGACGCAATCGCTGGTGGTGCGACACTCGTCCAACTTCGCGAAAAGAATGCCGACACACGCACCTTCACAGCCCTCGCCCGCTCCATACTTGAAGTTTGCCGTGCTGCTTCTGTTCCACTACTGATAAACGACCGCATTGACGTTGCTCTTGCCGTGGATGCTGATGGAGTCCATGTTGGTCAAGACGATATGCCGATAGACGTCGCCAGACGTTTGCTGGGCCCACATAAGATTCTAGGACTTACTGTTGAGAACGTACAGCAGGCAGTGAATACTGTTGAAAGTGGACTGGTGGATTATATTGGAACTGCTGCATGTTTCGACACTGCCACGAAGAAGCACAAGGACGTCTTCAAGGCGCTAGGAACGGCTGGGGTGCGTGAAATTCTGGCGGCGGTGCGGGATTGGCCAATCCCTGTTGTGACAATTGGAGGGATTGGTCTTGGCAATGTAGAACAGGTGCTGACGGAAACCGTGCTGCCCGCTGGACCAAATGGCAGACCAGAGAGACGGCTTGCTGGGATTGCTGTCGTTTCCGCAATCATTGCCCGACCAGATGCTGCAGGGGCGACAAGAGCCTTAGCTTCCAAAATTCGTACTCATATCAACACAGTTGTGACTTTGGGAAAAATGGTGTCAGTCCGGCCACCGGATGTACAGTGTCTTGTTGGCAAAGTGGCAGACGCTCTCACAAGAATTCGTGCCCAAAAGCCACTGGTGCACAACATTACAAACTATGGTAAGGAATTCAATCATTGGAAGGTTATGAGTTGCAACTCGACCAGGCCATTGGGTGTGAAACCTTTCCCTAACCCGTCCATTGCTGTCCAGTGGTGATGAATGACACTGCCAACACTATACTGCACCTCGGCGGTCTTCCTGTAATGGCTCATGGTATCAATGAAGTGGCGGATATCACTGCCATATCGCAAGCGCTTGTTATTAACATTGGGACGCTCTCGGAAGCCTGGATTGACGCAATGCATACCGCTGCCAAGAAGGTACTTCCACCATGTACGTCTTAGGCTGTCAAGGGATTACGGGATGGGTACTCAATATATTTTTTACTCAGGCAACGACTTCAAATGTTCCCATTATTTTGGACCCGGTTGGGGCAGGGGCAACCGCCTTCCGCAAATACACGTGCGTTGACCTCCTTCACTCGCACCCCATTCGCATTCTGAAGGGCAACGCTGGCGAAATCGCCGCAATTGCAGGCACAGAGTCGGTAGCCATGCGTGGTGTGGAGAGTGTCGGAACACTGTCAAATCCTGGCAATGTCGCAAAGGCCCTTTCCTCACATTTGGCAGAGCATCATAAGAAACAGACGTGTGTTGCCATCTCCGGCGCGGTCGATTATGTATCGGATGGCCTACGAGTGGTGGAATGTCACAACGGGAATGAATGGTTGGGAACTCTTACGGGCACCGGATGCACCACGAGCGCCCTAGCCGGCTGCTTTGCCGCTCTAGAGGAAGATCCTGTTGTTGCAGCTGTGGGTGGCATCTTGTGCTTGGGAATTGCCGCCGAGATTGCGTGTAGGAAGCGCCGGAAAGACGGAAGTAAGATGGTGGACGGTCCTGCCAGTTTCAAAGTGGCTCTTTACGATGCATTATATGCCTTGGATGCGGACCAAGTGAAGCGATATGCAAATGTCGTGGTTGGGACATCGGACGCGCCTTCTTCACAAGTCAATCCCACAACCGACATTAAGCAGGCTTCTGCTGCGTTCTGCACCGACTTCAAAACAGAGTGCGAATGTAAATAGAAAATGTCATTATTTTGGACTTTTTGGGCTGGAGTCCGTCCTCATACAGCCCCTTCATGTCTTCTTGATTGCAGCAATCCAGACCTCACTGGCAAAACTACCTTCAAACGATCTTACCCAGAAATCATCCCTCCGAGCCAGCGTCGCTGCTCTGTCAAAAAAATTAACCGATGCAACGGTATACTTACCTGCATATGATCAGAGGCAGTGTTCAGCGGTATGTTCTGTGGCCAGCATGTGACTCTGGGATTCGCACACATGTCTCAAGTGCACCTACGTTGATATGTTAGATGCTCAAAGACGTCCAAGATAAATTATCCTCCAACTCGGCTCCAAGGGGCAAATTCTCCTTTGCATCACGGAGAGCAGCAAAAAATGCGGAAGTGGCGGCAACGGCGGGAGGGACGGGATCGACAACCAGCAGCGGTCAAGCATCTGGTGCGAAAAGCCCATCTTTACCATCATCGCAAGTTTCTACTCCCAGCTCGGACGCCACATTTGCCTCCCTCACCAACCGCCTTCTCCGACTTCCCGCAAATCCTTCTACTTCAGGCACGCCCAAAGACATCCGACTGGAATCTCTGGTCGGTTGCATAGTATACCTCCTTCCCGGGCCAATAGCTGCCCTCCACGTGCGCAACCTACGAAATTGCGTAATAGTGGCAGGCGCGATGGGCGGGTCGACGCCAGCGGAAGGATGCGAGGGGTGCATTCTGGTGACGGCATGTCGCCAGTTCCGGATGCACAACAGTCGTTCTACGCATGTTTACATTCATGCTCTTACACCGCCCATCATTGAAGATTGCAGCGAGATTTCGTTTGGCAGTTACCCGTATGCCGCCTTCCCGCCTTCTTCTGCGTTTGAGGAGGCGGGATTGGATGCTTCGCCTTCGTGTAGTCGGCATCATACTGTGGAGGATTTCAATTGGTTACGGCGAGGCATCAAGAGCCCGAATTGGAGGAGTATCGGGGAGGACAGTGTATCGGACGAGGAGTGGGGTAAAGTGGTAGAGTTGTGTGGGGTGATGGGGGATGTTGGCGAGGACCGCGTTAGAGGTGTCGTCGAAGGGTTTTCGAGAATATCTTCCTCTTGTTCCAAACTTGTGAATTGAAGCTTAGGGGATTACTTCGAACCTAATCAGTATACAATGGAGTGTGTACAAAGCAACGATTCCTTGCCCAAGGTTTGCAACCCGCCCCGCCAACCTCTCCCTCTCCACCTCTCCCTCTCCACCCCATCATTTTGCAGGATGCATATGGCCAACGAATGCAACCACATTTCGAAAATAATGGGCAGATGAATGAGCATCAAACTCTCAGTATTGATTAATTTACAATGCAGGACATATCGCAAAAAACGAACGCAATTAACTTCCTCTCCTAGCATTTGAAAAAACATAGGAATTATGGAATGAAAAACGCACTCAGGGTTATTAGCAGATTCCAAAGAAGTGGGCACCTACCTACTTCCACTCTTCTGCGGCCACGGGCAGCTCACCACTAGCGTCCTGGGATGGACTGCCACCCGGCTCCACCCTCGCCATCTGTGCCCGAGGATCCCGAGTCATGCCCAGCCTGCGTGGGACTGGTGGGGGAGGGAGTCGTGGACCCTGTCTAATTTTTGTTTGGGACTAAAGAGGTGAATGAGCCGCAAGGGGAGGAGTTGCAGTGAAACAGGGAGAAAACTTACCCGAGGCTTAACTGCCTCAGACGCATTCGAGAGTTGGTCACTCATCTGAATGAATCCCCCCATGGAGAGTGCCCCGGCAAGAAGGACCAGTCGGTTTGACTGTTCCATCCGAGCCTGTTGGGTGGGGACTGGGGTAGGTTGGGG
>JADGKA010001096.1:0-10875 GCA_027604605.1 Borealophlyctis nickersoniae
CGATCCTTCCAGAACGTTCCCCAAGGTCACATGACCATTACCTAATCAGCCCATTTCCTTAGCTGAGCCTAATTACGCGTCGCTATACTCTAACACATCCTCCTCATCATCACCCTCAACATCATCGAAAATCATGATTGAGTGAATCCCTCCACCCTTCTGTGCTTCAGCTTCAGCCCGTTGTTTGTCTTCTGTTTCGTTGGGTCCGGGAAGGGGACTGGCAGCAGAGTTTGCCGACATTTTGACAGTTGTTGAGATGGGATTTTATTGAGTGTGTGAAAGAGGCCCGTTCACAAAGAGTGACTCTCGGCCACTAAAACCTACTAAAACCACCCCAAGAACGTCATTATACACGCCGCGAGGAATGGGGATGAGGAGACTGTCAAGTCAACGACACGGGTGTGTCCTCACAAATGATGAGAAGTCTCTACCCAGCCTCTGACAGTGATTAGGCAATTGCTGGATTCAATGCGGGCGCTGTCGGAGGTGGATAGGGGCATCGTTCGGGGTTTAGCAATCAAAAAATCAATCGCGGTAGCGATTGGAATGTGAAACGCAAGGTCTCTGATAGTTGCAACGAATTGGGAAAGCTCCAAATACAGTTTCATTTGCTTGCGTCTCAAACTACACGAATTGGCCATCTACCTAACGAGCAATCAAACGGGGTACACACAGTCCTGTTTCCACCCATCCACATCCCTATTCGCTATCCCTTCACTCCCATTCCACGCTTGACTCGCCCTCATCAAAAGTCCCCACGGTGCGCGTGTGTAAGATGGTATTTTAATCCAGGCCTACTCCCGTACGCCTTTCCGCATCCTTGATGGGTGCATTTAAAGGGTTTTGCACCATGAGCATGTCTGCGGTGCTCTTTCAGTGCCTTTTTGGTAGCAAATACACATTCGCAGTTTAGTTTGGAGCATCGAAATTGAACGACCGTCGTTCCGTTCGCCACGACGGTGGTTTCCTGACCCGAACCGATGTCTTCATCGGACCCGTCCGTGCCTCGGTCGCTGTTTGACTCCGGGTTCAGATGCCGATGACTCAAGTGATATTTGAGACCGTTGAAGTTTTTGTAAGTCTTTCCGCAACGTCGGTGAGGGCATACGAAGGGGCGGCCCTCGCCACCTTCTTTGGGATAGTCCTGTCGCCGCAGCGGTCCGCGAGAATAGGGCGCGGTCCGTTTACTTGGCCGATTTTCCTCGTACGTCTCCTGGTAAGTTCAATTGTTATCGATCCAATGCAAACAATACCTTTTTCTCGGTTGTGCACATACATCTATAAATAAACGCTTGCGAGGATTCACGGGAGTGAGTACCGGTGTCATTTGCACATCCGCAGCATCCTCAACAATGGGCTCGGGTTCGTCCATCACCACTTCCGGCCAGAGATACTCAGAATGTCCGGATCGAGACGCCGTCGAACCATGCGACAAAGGAGACTGTTCTGACCGTCCGTCCTCAATCGCAATCCGCTCATCCTCAATCGCAACCCGCTCATCCCCCCGATCCGTCCTCTCAATCGCAACATCCCTATCCTCCTTCTGCTCTTTCTGAACAAATCTCAACGGATGCTCATTATCATCCCCATCCTTCGACCTTTCCTTTCCGTCCACACCTATAGAGGAGTCCTCGACGTTCATTTCCTCTTTGACGACGGGTCGAATGCACACGTTAAAAGCACCCGTGTTATCCCTGCCGCCAACAAACCCGCACTGATCGTTCCCGCACTTGAACACCTTCTTGCCTCCTATTTTGTAGTTCACGAACCCACAAAACGGACATTGTTTTGTGGTATATTCTTCCGTCGTAAGAATTACATCTTTTTTTCCATTTGGATCCGCCAGGGCTTTTGCCAAAAGTCTTTGTCTGAATTGGTGGTGCGATATCCAGAGCATCGCTTTGCGCGTCGACTTTCGCAAAGAGAAACCACCTTCTCGCGGTGGTGCATTGATGCCATCTCCTCCTTCGCGGATCGGCGGCAGCTGGAGCAATTTACGTCTTTTTCGAATCATCCCGGCCGTCATGAACTCGGGCATAATGACAGTGTCATAATTGCGCACGAGGTGGTTCGCAAAGGCTCCATGAGCCTGCCGCATTCTCGCGCTGAGCTTGGCATACAGCCCCCGGATTCTACTCTCGATATTGGGCCTCCAGTTCCTTTTCCATTTTTTTTTAATGCCAGCGGCCTTCTTTCGTTCCCGTTTGCGCCTACGTCTCATAGAACTCGCTCCTTCCCCTCCTCCCGCCGCATTCGTAGCACTGTCCTTTCGAGACTGCAGTAGAGCAATTTCCCCGTACACTTGCTCCATTTCCGTTACTACATCCGGATAGACATCCTAGAAACATGCCCGTTGAATATCAAAGCAAGTGAAAGGTGTGCGAACTCCAGGGTCTATCGAGACCGTGTTGCCATTAGAGAGATTCCCGCCGAAGAGGGAGTCGCTTCGCATGATCCATTTGCGAGCTCGGTTCGCGGTGTGATCTGAATTATTCATAATCTCCTCTAACGCGGCCGGGCGAAACGGAGCGCTTTCACTCTCGCGTCGTAATGGAGAATGAGATACCACTTTCGGGTGTCTGCATCAAATCTGACCTCAAACGCACGCCCCTCCTTCTCTCCGCATAGCAGGTGGTTTCCCCAATGCTTCGTAGGGGCTCGACTGCCAGGAGTCAAAAACCGCAGCAACGCATCTCTGATATAAAGGCCTCGATCGGCCGCGGGAGGAACGAAGTCCATTCTGGGGTAGAGGTAAACCTCGCCGGTAGCTGTTGCCACAGACATCGAATCATTCGCGAAATACAATGTTTTCCATCTGCGGACGGGATCCTTAGGCCTGGTCTTGAAGTTGTTTATATGGCCCTTCTCTAACTTTGTTTGGCAGGATTTGAACCCCGCTAACGCCGTTCGGATGGTTCGGTCTTGCACCGCAGTCGGCAAACTTGTGTAAACTCGTCGACGCTCTAAATCCCGCAAGGTCCCCAAGTCACCCGCCTTCTCGAGACTACGGTACTTGTTTCCCGAAAGGGCGATGTAATTATCTCGTATAAATTCAGGGGTAAATCTTTCTCCGCGTTCAGCAAATGATTCTGCCAGTTCTTTGACGTGCGCATCCATGGCATCGGCGATATCTAACCACTTTAAGAGTCCGGTGGCCAACTCAGGCGATGGAAATAGTCGGAAGGATATACTTCGGATCGCACCGTCTGATGATGAATTTGTTTTTCCCGATCGAGATCTCGACTTTGTCTCCGCCGTGCTTTCCGGGTTTTCTATACGGGTTGCATTCTTTGCATCCCTCTTCGCGGCACAAAGATCTATCTCTTCTGCAGATAACTTCAAAAATTTGCTTCTCCTTTTCTTTCCGGACGTGTCACCCGCATCCTCGACCTCAGCTGCTCGTTTGCGGTTCTTTTGCGCATCCTCTGCCTCCTCGGCATTCATGGCATCCTCCGCATTGAATTCGATGGCCTGCATGTTGCCATTCTGTCGCTGCTCCAGATAATATGACGCGATCGCTTTGGCTGTGCCGAATGCAATACGCTCCCTAGCTTCGCTCACATTGACAGCCATGGACGCTCTGGAACTCCCGCCGGCACGGGAAAACTTCAGCAAGTTCGACATCTTCCATCGACCACATTATAGCTTTCATCCCGACACGGGCCATCGTCTTCCAACTAAACGTGGCCCGGGTGGAAAAATGGTGCGAAAAGACGGATCCTGGCAATGCGATAGACCCTCCATTTACTCGAGAGAGTAAAGTTCTCGCCATTTTTGCCGACGCGTCACAGGACCAGACTTCAAACACGGGTGCCGTTTGGACAATATCATCAATAGATACGGTCGATGATAACTGCTGCGGCAGTGCTCCAAGCAATATACGTAACCTATCTATCCACATTTCCTGTAGAAGAAGATATGAGAACAGGAAGGTCGAAAGAGATGGTTTAGGAGAATGTATCACAACGCACATACTTTCACGTTCACGGCACCGAGATACTTTTTCAGATACAAAAGGAGTTCGGGTTTCTTTACTTGGTTTGGGTCCACTGATGCAAAGTATTCGTGCGGCGTTTGCACCGTATGTGTTGATATTTGGCTATTCCTCCGTTGGCCAGTTGCGTTTATGGGACTCTGGTTTACGCGAGTCGAGCCATCGACACTTTGAGACGCAACAGACTTGGGGAGACTCCACGTCAGATCCACAACCTCGACATTCTTCGGCAGATTTTGTCCAACGCCGCCAGCGGTCACGCGGGAAGGAAGCATCGTCATATCGACATCCTCGTCCACAATGTCGGCTCCATCCACACTGTCGGCTCCATCCACATATTCGCCTTCCTCTTCATTTTCGACAGCGTCCCCATCAGCACCACCGCCAACCTCCAAGCCCATCTTTGGAGGAGATGGTCCCAAATATACGCTGCTCGAGATGCAAGTTATATCAAGACGGATTGGTTTTCCAAGTTAACTGTGGGTTAACTTACCTTTCTGATGATGACTGGATCAGATTTACGCTTTGGACACTTTTGGCGGCATTCGAAGATACGCGGGGTGGAGGATCCCTGGGAAAGTTTACGCACAGTGGAAAAGCTCGGGTCTGGGATGTTTTCTATGCCCGTGATAACTAGGCAAAAAACGCTGTTAGCGGAATTCTGACATGCAAATCAAAGAGTGAGAAAGGGCCACCGACCTAGAGTTTCTGCGCGTTGTAACGGTTCAGGAGCAATGCGCCTCATCCAACCAGACCCAGTACCATTTGGATTCACCGTCCATCCGTTGTCCAAAATTGGAGTAGGGGACCTGCTGACGTGCGGTTTCCTTGGCGGTGCGGATTTACGGCGTTTCTTGGTCTTCCGTGAAGAAACGTCTGTTCGAGCTACCGGTCGGTCATTCGTTACAATCTCCGGCGTACGCGATCGCATATTTTCGATATCAAGCATAGGGTCGTCGGTTACCGCATGCACGGTATTCGTTGATGCAAATTGGGAGGTAGACGGGGAGGTAGACGGGGAGGTGGACGAGTGTTTCCGCTTCGAGCCGGACCAGGACTTTTGCATATGCACTTGGGGAAGTTTTATCTGCAGAATTCGCCTCCCGTTACTGGTTATAGAAAGAAATGGGGCGGTTGTTCGGCTGCCATTCCACCGCGCAGCATTCTGCGCCAACACAGAGGGTCGTTTCCTGCGACTAGCGGAATCCATCAAAACGGCGTTGATGATACCAGATGATGAGGTTGTGCGTGGGAACTGAAAGAAGCTGCAAAGGCAGAACATTGAAACGGTCAGGAATCGCAGGAGCGCAGTTGAAGGGCAAAGAGGAGTGGGTTCTGTGTAAAGGAAAGCGAACACTCACGCAATTGTATGGTCTCGCAGAGGCAGATGATGATGCGGTTCGATCGTTGCGATTTTGCCTGGGAGGAGCACTGGGAATGAATCTGCTTATGTAATCAGCGGCGGTTTGGAGCGAAGTCTGCGGGCTCTTTGTACTCCGCTGGCTCATTTCGCAATTTTTGGTTCTTGGAGACGTCCTGAACGCGAGCCAGAAGGAAATCATATGTGCATCAAAAAACCAGCGTACATCACGACGGGGATCGCCCGCCCATCCAAACTTATCGCTTTCCCGCCGAAGGCTCATAGCAGATAAAACTTTAGCGCAAATCTCTCCCCCCGTTTGCACCCTTTCGCAAGTAACCCTAATTAAGCACAAAAATACGGCACAAAAAATGCAATTCAAAATTTCGAACGCAATGCACCCCCACTTCCCATTTCCTTTCCAATCCCTTAAAACCCCACCCGGGTTACGAGGGAGGGGAACGATGAAGATGCACGAGAACAGAAAATGAGAATCGTTTTGGCGTGGGAGGTTTGAGTGAAAGTTTGAAAAGTCGCGATAGGACCCGTGTGCTGGATACCATGACCAGCGGGGCTTGGCCAGACTTTCTTTTTTTTAAGAACTTTCTTATCCCCGAGCTTTTCCACGAGCTCGGCCCCGGGGCCATTTGCAAGTTCGCTTGAATGGGCGTCTGCATCATCTCATCCTACTTAGTCAATCCCCACTCCGCTCCCACAATAGACCAGGCGGTTAGGGACAGTTAGGGACAGAGTTATCTGCAAGAATTATGTCTCTTTGAAAACGAGCGTACTGCCCACCAACAACCGTCAATAAATAATGCGTTCGAGTGGGGCGATGGGTGCTACCTCGCTGCAGGGAGGCGATTTTTCACGTTGTCTTGCGCTGTGGGTGGTGGGAACAATGTCGTGGATACTTCTGCAAATTGAAATGGTTGCCGCCACCACCGTCGGGATGGCTCCGGAGTATGTTCATGAAAATATTGGGGCTGCCATCGCGGTCCCTGATGCGACGCGGAGTCTCGGTTTTGGGGCACGGGTGGGACGGAAGTTTGGCGGATTGTTGGGTTCGGGTGGCCGACCATCGACAGGTGCATTAATATTCCTGTTCATATCGGTCATATTATTGGCATACATGTATGGAGGAGAAAAGGTAGGGAACTCTCGATCTGAACTCTTCGGTATTCATGTTACCATTGATGCCTGACCCCGACTCTCTAGGCAACCATGGAATTTCGCCGACTGCGGTTTTTACTTACCCGTGCGAGACCGGATTACGACATTTGGGAGGCTGATGGAGACAGTGACATTAGTCCAACCTCATACTCGGAAAAGAACTGTCGCGACCCTGAAGGCCATACTCCCTCAACGTCAGTCAAAGATGCACCTCTTGAATCTGTTTCGCGCAGACACGATCCTCCGCCACGGATGAAAAATGAAGACGGATTATCTTACTACGAGAATGAACCCTTGAAAACCGAGCAACCTGCCCGGTCAGACAATTCATCGAATGCATCCCCTGTCTCTCCTCCTGCAACAACCAATGAGCTGGATACCTCTATCTCCGAACAACATTCAATTTCCCAACAATCTATAACTTCCGCCCAAAGCGCCACTCCCGCTTCGACTCCCACTTTTACAACAATTTCGAGATCCCCTTCGCGAAGAAAGAACAAACATAATCGGGGATCCTCCATAACCTCCGTTCCCACAGCCAACCATACCGGATCTGGCGCAAAATCCGCAGCACCTTCTGTACCGGCTCGCTCAATTGCTGACAAAAAAGCCAATCCTAAACCGATCCCCGCTCAACAATCACCTCCTGTCAGTTGGACCCAAGTTTCGCCGAATAGACGACATAATCGTGATTTACGCAAATCGCCGTCGACTTCTAATCTGCCGGCCCACCGTAAAGCGGAGGGTCATTCGCCTCTTTCTGGACAAAACTCCGGCTCCAGGCTGTCACATGCTCGGTCTCGCTCAAACCCTCACAATTCTATTACCACCCCGGCAGCGGTGACGAAAGGGCCTGGCTCAAGCAGTGCGGCTGCATCGTCACCTTTTCCAGCGTGGACGCCTGCAGCGCGTTCATGGGTTGGAGCAACGCCGCTTCGAGCGTCTTTCCCGCCACCTGGCTTGGACGTGGCTCCCTCCGCTGTCCAATCGCCTCCCTTACCTGCTCCTCCCTCCTCTTCCTCCATTACCACTTCTTCCCCAATGTCTAACACATTGAAGGCCACTCCGCACCCCACCAACCCTGTGGAATCCACGACACCTCCCTTGACACATGCCGCCGAAAACCGGACTCAGTGGTACTCTCCATTCGTGTCTGGGCTCAGCATTCCGCTGGGTGACGACGATAGTCTCGATTTCCAGCTACCAGCCATGGCATTACCTATCGCTGCTTCCCCATCGCACTCAAATCTGCATGGAGAAAGAATGGGCACTCGTCCTATTTCGCCACCACCCCGCGTGTCATCACCCCAAGCCATGGCCGCAGCGACACCGCCTGGACTCCCCGTCTCCCAAGGCGCATTTGCGCCAGCTTCTCTGCTGACCCGTCCGGCGCCAATAGGACCTCCGCGACGTCGAGATGGGGACCGACGGTCGTCGGTGGAAGGGGAAGCGGGAGGCCAATTTAGCCTATTTGATGGGAAGTGGGGTTTCAATATTGAGAAAGACCGGGCGGGGCGTAGGTGGTGAGCAGCGCGAGCCCGGGGCGGTTCAGGTGGATGAGCTGGTGGGCGTCGGAGGCACATCATCATACATATTATTGAACCTTCGAATTTGATTTCCTTTGAGCATTGGAATTTTTTGCTTGACAGGTCGCATTGCTGCTACTAGGAGAGCGGTACCAACCGCAAACAATGAACCCAAAATGTCGCAAACCAGAATTTCAGTCGGGTTCTCAACGGAAGATAAAACACTTGGATTGAATCATACGAAGGAAAGCGTAAGGATATCATCACCTTTTTTATTCAAAGGGTGTTTGCGCTACGTGTTTGTTATTTGCAGTGTACAGTGAACAATCTTTTCATCTTGGTCTGTTTCATACAACACCGTCGATACTACCGGCAACTTATTTTCATGTCCCCGGGTTCCAGAGCGAATTATCTAGGACGAAAGTGCCACTCAACCAAACAGATAATGGTGTACGGAGCGGAGACTTGTTTCATTGTCATTTTAACACAACCCAAATGTAAGCACCGCAAAAAGGTTCTTCCTTGAAGGGTTGTCATGTGTGGGATATTTATATTTGCATGTGTACAAAGTGTACATTTGAATCTGCAATATGCTCCCAAACGCTTCCACGGGAAAACTAGATAATGGTTGTTATTCAAACAAAAAGATGCCCCAAGCCCGTTCTGCCCCCGTCGCTCATCCACGGCTCTCTACCACTCATACGGAAGCTTCCCGCCGCTCGTCGCCTTCGCCTGCTCCTCGAGCGCATGGCACTGGTACAACGACCGGTAGTTTGGCTTGTACTTCCACGATGGATGGAATGGCAGCGCGCTGGGTATCCACATGTGAGCATCAAGTTCTCCGCCAAATTACCACGTATTAAAGACATATTCAATGCAAACGCGAAACGTGGGTGAATGACTAACCGCTTTTGACTCTCCGCTTTCCGACGTTTCAAAAATACACCATTCACGTTGAGTGAGATTCCTTCATACAACTGGGACAAACAAACCGCGCCATGGGTATCCGCCTTTGGTTGGCCAGGAATCCAGTTTCGCCACAACATCCTCGAAGCAGGGAGGTTTCACACCTTGCCCCTTTCATTTCGAACAAACGACAAAACTTGTCCTTTCGATGGTGCGGGTTTCGTTGCGCATTTCTTGCTGTGCTGTCAAGGCAAGTGATTTCTGCGCTGTTTGGAAATTGTCTCGCAATGAGTATGTTGGCGGTTATCGATGTTGAAGAAGCTACGATTGTGGTGGCACGAGGATGACGTGCGGATACCAAACTGACCCGACGACTTCAACTGCAGGTGTTGGCATTGTTTGAGCGTTGACGGGGGGCATTGTCTTGTGCTCGTTCGATACATACGGAGGGCATGTCGCATGCGCTGGTTATAGTGTTTGCGCATAATACAGGTACGCTGGTGGTTGACCACGCACTGGGTATGGTATACTTGCGAAAGAGTGGATCCCCTGCGTGTGTGTTCCATAAGACCATCGCGTTGGTTGCGATGTTGGTACTTGCAATTGCGTTGATTTGCGTCGGTATCGGAATCGAAGTTGATTTTCTTTTTACGGTATTTTTATTTTGTAAAATCCGAACCCAATTCTACACAGGCGAAGTACTTATCTACACAACTCTATGGTCTCCCATCCATCATCCCTACAAAACGGTGAAACACGCCCTACAGCCCCGACGCGTTGCCCCAAACCAAACTCAAAAACCTCCACAGACCGTAGCCGCCAACCCCAGCCAGCCCGAAATAGCGGCAAGCCCGGTACCCACACCCTTACTTAGTTCGCCTGCAACCGTGCCAAGCAAGCCGGCGATGCCAGACGCGAGGTTGTTGAACTTTATGCAATCCGGTTTGCCGACTTGAGGTACCTTGACAATCGCGACAGTGAAGCCGGCGCCGTTTGTTTTCTCCTGCCCTTGCATAACGTTGACCGCGAAGGACTGTGGAGCCATGGCCGTGGCTCGCCCCCTCCCTTGTTTCATTGCCGCCCTCGCATCCGCCCCAGGCGTGGCACCATGCAACGTCGCCTCTGACGTCGCCGCCCGCGAGCACGAGCCTTGTAAGCGCGCCCGAAATATCGCCGACGTTGTGGAAAGTTACGCTTACGAGGCGTCCATGATAATCGAACTCGGTTTGGGCGTTCGGAGGGAAGGGACTGCCATGCTTAAAGCCTACAGTGGAGCAGGAGAGAATGGAAATGAGTCTCATACTTGTTTTGATGATGTAGGTAAGAAGTTATTTGTTTCTGAGGCTCACCTGCCCCGACTATGCCCATTTCGACAATCAATCCCATGACGTTTGCGGGCAAGTCTTCCCAATTCTCTGTTGTATTTTCTACCAAGCCCCCGATAGTATACTCGAGAACTATGTCAGGCTCAAGGTAGCAGTTGTACAATAGTTGGCACTCCCGGCCATTGCCGTCGCTCTGCGGATCGCCATTGCCGCGGTAGCAGGCAGAGGGGGCGAAGTTGCCTGCGCCGACAAGTGTGCCAGGGTTTGTGCTGGCTGCGCCCTCGGCAATGAAAAAGCCTCCCGGACTTGGACCCGCCAAGTTTTGGATGAGCCAAGTTCCTCCCTCAAATGCGATGTGAGAGGCGGAGAGATTTTCAGTGAAGACATCGGGCTTGCCAAAGATAGAATTGTTGCGGTCGCTGTAGCTCCACATTTCGGAGGAACGTTGGCCCTTGGCGCCACTGCAGTGGACAAGCTGGAACACGTCGTCGGGGAAGTATTGGCTTCCGATCGAGCGGGCGGACGCAGGCGGCGACGCGACGAGGAAGAGAAGCGCCGCAGCGAGGGAGGTTGTCTTTATCAGGGCCATGG
>JADGKA010001098.1:0-10859 GCA_027604605.1 Borealophlyctis nickersoniae
GCCCCCACCTTTCCAGGAGCTCCAACACCGCCCTCCCGCCCCTTTTCACAGCGCACTCCGCCAGATGCCAGTCCTTCAGCTTCTCAAATCGAGCACCCCGTAGAAGTAGAAGCTTCACCAAATTAAGGGAAGCCTTCCGCACTGCCTCTTTCAGATAAGTCGAAAGGTGCGGCTGGAAATGCTCGAAATGCTCGGGGTAACGGTTTAGGATATATTTGAAGCAAGACGTCTCCGAACCTACGGCGGCACGCTTCAAGATTTGTTCCAAGGATGTGGGTGCTGGCGGTGGGATGATGCGGTCCAGGAGGAATTCCAATGTCTTGACATCGGTACCGACCCAGTCCAACGCCCTCCTTTCATCTTCATCAGTATTGACACCGACCCAGTCCAATGCCGTCCTTGGATTTGCACCCCGGGCCAGAAGAAGTTTGACAACTGGCAGATTGTTGGACGAAAGGGCAGCACGCATCGGTGTCCATTCCCCCGTAAATGAATGTGCGCTCGACACACTAAACCAATATGTATCATTATCATCATCATTATCAATCGTTTGGTTTGGGTCGACACCCCGAGCAAGGAACATCCGAACGATGTTAAGGCCGCCATGGCGACGGCACTGGCATGCCCGCAACATTGGACGACCCAGACTGAGGTTCACACCAACTTTCTCTGCATAGGCAAGGGCAAGCTTTACAATGCGTACCCAGCCAGCCAAACAGGCAACATCCAGAACATCTTCAATGGCCTTGACTTTGTCGGAACTTTCCTGAGACAGCATTTCAATCATTTCGGTTTGATGTGAAAGCAGTTGGATTGATTCCATCTGATTGCAAATCGCATTTCGCACTGCCCAATAGCGTGCCTCCCGCAGGCTCTCGTCGTCATCCTCTCTGGCAAAGTAGTCAGCGTGGTCAAGTAGAAGTTTGACGATATCGTTATGGCCACCAAAGGCAGCGGCAGACAAAGCTGAGTCATGCCAGTTCTTACTCTCGGAACAGAACAAAGTAAGTTCGCTGGCGTCAACATACGCCTCATGATTGGCCCTATCACACTCCTCATGATGTCCCTATCATACGCCTCCTGATCTCTCCTATCATACCACTCATGATCTCTCCTATCATGCGCCTCATGATCTAGGAGAACTTGAAAGAGGGCTGTTTTGCCCAGAATGGCAGCTCGATGGAGTTCGTTGACGTTGAAACACGTCCCCCGTTCGATGAGAAGCGTCGCAAGAGTTGCCAATTGCGTGTCAGGGAGGGCGAGAGGAAGATGCAACAGCGCCTTGTCGTTGTACTTCTTCCAGAGGCAGTCTGCGGCAATGCGAATAAGGAGGTTTTCAGATATGGTTGCGTACAAGGCTTTCCGGTCTGCTTTAGCGCCGCCGTTTCCGACAGTGAAAGATATCGCTTTACGACAAGCAGCCAGATGTCTGCCATGTTGATAGTTCCGCGAATTGAATTGAGCAACTTTACTCGGAAAGCCAAACAATGAACCTCGGATCGAACGAACGCGCCGAACGCACCCAATGCTTGGATAAGCTTAGGTACTCGCTCATGCAGCTTATGCACCTCTAACCAGCCACCGACGCGTTAGGCACAAATGAACGTTCTCTGAACCTCTGTGTTGCAGTCTTTTCCGCAACCGAAACACAAATGGGATCCAAAAGCAATGATTTCCCAACGAAAATGCAGACTCAAGAATTCTGTCAGGTATTAGAATACAACGTGTTCTCTCCCTTGCCATGCTCTCATCAGTCCTCCGAGGATCGATGCCATCACAACAGGTTTGACGGTATTGTGCGAGTGACGGTAGAATTTTTCTGAACCCCTTACCTAACATTCCATCCACCTGTCTCCGAATCTCCAAGTCCATATGTGTGCGTTGACAACGTCTGCAATGTTACCAAGTGTTTGCTGATGACAACGCCTCTTAGCAGAGAAAGTCAGCTGTGCGAAGAGCAATTTGTCGGGAAAACGCTGTAAAAACATGGCGTTGAAAGGGTTTCACAAAGGCTCTTCCCATCAAACAGTAGAGACCAATGTCGAGGCTGACTTTGCAATCAATAAAAACCGTCTTTTTGATTTGACACAAGTTAGATAGAGAAAACTCGCCGATGACCCTCCACGCGGACACTAATCTCGCACCTTTTCATCAAAGAAGAGGTCCTATGCGGGCCCGGTGACGTACAAGAGATGTCCGAAACCTAATCCAGCTTAAAAGGATGTCCTGACCCAAACCGTCCTGGATACCCAGACCAGACGCTAGAACCCACTAAAACAGCATATACACATAATAATGCCCCAATCTACACCCTCATCCTCAAATTCTTCAACTCTCGATAACCCTCCAGATGTCTCCCCAGCAGCCGAACCACCGCCTCCGCCGACCCCACTCCAGACTCGAGCACAACCCCTCGCAACCCAACGGATCAAAGTTGCGATTCGGGTCCGTCCCATGCCAACGACCCCTTTCCTCATCCCCCCTCCGCATCGCCGTGCCTCCACCGCCTCAACAGCCCCTAGCACACCAATCAAAAGATCCTCCTCACGCTCCCCTCTACCTCCAGCTCCACGTTCACCATCTCCATTCGCCGCACCCGTCCTGCACCGCTCCAAATCCCCTGTCCCACCAGCTACCCCAACATCATCTCCCGCAGTCAAACTTACCCCGACGCTCTCAACACCTACACAGACAACGTTGATCGTTCATCCGCCTGGTGGGGGGAAAGAAAGGCAGCACGCGTTTGATGCCGTTGCCCCCGTGGAAGCGACCAACAAAGACGTGTACGAACGGTGTGGAGTGAAAAGTGTGGTGGGAAGATGTTTGGAGGGATACAATGGATGTATTTTTGTTTACGTAGGTTTTCTGATTGAATGTGGTTTTCGAAACTCGTCGGTAGAGAAGCTGGCCATTTTGGATACCCAACATTTCATGATGTTCAAACTCTCGTAGGGCCAAACATCCTCAGGCAAAACACACACAATGCAAGGATACCCGACCCGGAGCGCCGATGGATCCATCAAAGGAGGGGAGCTCGGTCTGATCCACCTCGCAGCGCGTGACATATTCGCCCATACTCATCGTGGGCTCGATCGCGAAGGGAAGCGGACAGAGTTTACCGTTCGTGCGAGTTATTTGGAGATTTATAAGGAAGCTGTGACGGATTTGTTGGGGTGCGCTGGAGGTGGCGAAGATGGTACGTTTTGTCTTCATGAAAGGCGTTACTTGTTGGGCATGAAAATCGACATCATCACATTTTCGATTCAGGCTCGCTGAAAATACGCATGGACCCAAACTCCTTGAGCGGACGGGACTTGCATGTCCAGGGATTAACGGAATGGGATGTAACGTCCGTTGAAGATTTCGGCAGGATTCTTGAAGTTGGGGCTAGACGACGGACTGGTAAACGGCTGTTTTCTCCCAACCTTTTCGCGGGCATATCCGACATCCTGACACCCTTCTTATGACAGTCGCCGGAACGCACATGAACGAAGCTTCATCCCGCTCCCATGCCGTTCTTACCCTCACCATCGATCAACGCCCGCACCTCGCGAACGGAGAAATGGGTCCTCGGAAGAGGAGTAAAGTTCATTTAATAGACCTTGCGGGTAAGGAGCAACGACCCCACAACCACTGGCATTTTGCAAGATTCTATCTCATCGCGAAATGACTCACTTGATTGGACAAAACCCGTCCCCGCAGGCTCCGAACGTGCATCCCCCACAACACCCTCCAGTCGCCTCAACGAAGGTATCCACATCAACACGTCCCTCCTGGCCCTCTCCCAAGTCATCACCTCCCTCTCCACCGTCCCACCATCCTCACACATTCCATATCGCGATAGCAAACTCACGTACCTCCTCTCGGACTCGCTGGGAGGTAACGCCCTCACCCTCGTTGTGGCGTGTGTCAACCCGCATCCGGCGTGCTTTGAGGAGACGGTGGGGACGTTGAGGTTTGCGGAACGGGCGAGGAGGGTGGTGTGCAGGGCTAGAGTGAATGTGGATGAGAAAGCTGTTAGGTGGGTTGTTTGATTGGGGTGGGGAGGCCAATGGGAGAGCATTTGTTTGTTCGTTTCATTTTGGCTGACTCGGAGTAAATCCTGCAATATTGCGTTAGGCTTTTGGCGCTCGAGACTGAGCTTGCGACTCTCCGAGCTTTGTTGGAATCGTGCACGTGTAGATCCAAATTGCCGCCAATCACCCATGATGCGTCAACCGCTACGCTCATGCCGTGTGAGACGCATCCGCTGTCGCCAGACGATCCCGAGTGTACAAGCGCCGGCCACGCACGATCGACGTCGTCTGTTGTTGACACGAAGCGCGGGCGAAGGACGTGGTGGAGCTTGCGGCGCGTTTTTAGAGTAGGCGGATGTGGTGGGTGTGGACGAGGGGAGGTCATAGAGACGTTTGCGGTCAAGGAGAATGAGGAGGAAAAAGATAATAAGGCAGCGCCCGACGAAAAAGAATGAGCCTTTTTCTTTGCGACTTTGATCACAGTATCTTCCAATTTCATTGCCCTGATCGTAATGTAGGATGGTCTTCGAACGTAGCTGGGTGTGCTATTTTGGGGCGTATCTGGGGTTTCGACGCGTCAATTATTGTAGCGGTGGTTTGCGTTTGTTTGTGGTTGGCCACCTGCGAGATTGCCTACTTCCGTGACTTCGAACTTCCCCACTGCCAGCACGTACTGCACCTACCACAATTACCACTTGCCTGTACTTTCTGTTCACCATGGTACGCTGCGAAAAGCTCATCATCCCTTCGCGCGACCATAAGATTCGGAAGATAGAAAGCGGAGGAGTCCAAAAACAAGCGCGTCCCGCGGCGGTGTCCGTACGAGCCCCCACAACCGTCTCAGCCCCTTCCCCACCTGACGTACCCTACAGGGGCATGCAAGCAGATACTTCCATCTTCCGATCAGCAGAGAACGTGGCGCGCAAGGCTCTTAAAATAACAAAAATAAGAGAAAAATATGGGTACCTCATCCGAGAAGACCTCGCGGATATGAGCGAGTTGGAAAAGGACTTCCTGTTGGACAAGTTGGTGAGAAGAGCCCCAATTTTCTACACCGAAGTCGCACCGGACGACGATGCTTTCGGTTGGACATGTGCAAAATGGCCGCATATATGTTTTGTCGACTCACGCGTAAGACAGGCTGGAATACCACTGCCTATGAGACATTTTAACAAACCTTGTAATTGCAGATTATATCTGGGGGCATGCAGCACTTGAGTTGCGCAAGCCGTTATGTATTCATCGCATTTGTCACAATGATGCATGAGGCGGCTCATTCCTTTGTTTATCGGGCGCCTGGGTCGCGGTAGCCCATAGTCAACGGTCGACCCGCGAGTGAGGAATTCATGGAGGCGGAGATATTTGGAGGTTACATTGGCTACTTGCACCAGAAGAATACACCTTTCAAGGTTTGTGGCGGCAACAAAGTAATGTTGAATCCTTCCATTCATTTGACCATACATACCACATCAAACCCCACAGATCGAGGCCATTGTAGTCCAGAGTCCGAGTATTCGGGAATGGTTGAGAATCCCAGACCGTATTCTAAGAGATATTACTAAAGGTGTGGACTGGTCTTCCGACCTGGTGAGTGCGGTCTGCCTGATCCGCTCCCCCAGTAATCACTCCTGTATACTCCTGTATTTGCAGGTCGACGCAAACCCAGAGTACCCGCGAATAAGCTCAAGAAATTAACAAAAGAAGAAAAGAAGCTCGTCGTAAAAACCAATAGCTGCCATATGGCAGATGGCACACAAGTCAATGAAGAGGATGCAGAGGAGACGGATTACGAGGAAAAAGATGAGGAGGAAGAAGATGACGACGACGACATGGACTCTGACAGCGACATGACTGACGACGAAGACATGGACTCTGACAGTGATATGACTGACGATGACGGCACGTCCGCGGATGATGATGAGATGCAAATCCGTGCCGAGGAGTTGGAAGAAGGGCGAGAACGTAAACCAGTAGTAAAGGTAAACTAAATGCTCCATTGTTTTTTCCCATCCGATATCCGTCTGAGCATCATAATTTCCACACCAGACATGTAAAGGAAGATCATGGCATTTTTCTCGTGGGAGAGGCTGGCGTAGAAATAGCTTAACTCGGGGACCTAAATCCGCATTTTAGCATGTCGATCCTCTGGCCGCATCCCCAGATGAACAATGGACTTATTAAGCAAGACCAGCGCAGCTGAAGACGTGAGCCACGTATTGGCTCCCAAATCAATGATGGCTGCCGCATCTTGCCGTGCGTACAGTGTTGAATATCGACGTTGCTGTCGTTGGTGCCATTTTGTAGTGTAATAGTTTTTTCTAGCAACGCTCGGAAGAAGCGTTTCGGTGTGCGGGTATATGGACAGATGCGTATGATTTATGATCTGGTTCGTCGTTCGGATTGATACCTATTATAGTAGTAGTAAAAGTGACGGAATAATGATACAAAGAGATAGAAATAATCATTTTGAGATCAATGGTATGCGATGAGGTGTGACGTCGAAATTTGATGATGATAGAAAGCGAGGTATGGAGATGAGGGGAGAGCGCGTCGCGTTTGACGGTTCGCAAGAGTACCTATAGCGATAAAAGAAAGTTATCAGGTCCCCAGTTGCCGTCTTTGGGTTGAGTTTGTCGAAAAAACAGGCGATATATAGAAGATAACGAGGGCGACACGCAGTCAGCAGGAGTGCAAAAAACCGCGGGTATAGTATTGTTTTTGGATGTTGTGGGTAACAGAAGAGCAGTTTCCAAGTCCCCGTGAATAGAGAAGCCACACTCGTTGGAGGTATTTTTGTTTGATAAAAAAATAAAATGCAGAGCAAGCAAGACAACAGGCGTGCAAGCCTAGGAAGAACCGTCGACCTACGAAACTGTTGTGTCTCCGCCGATGCCGATGTTCAGCCGCAACGAAAGCAGCTGGAATGGAATGGAGCAGCTGCTTGCGCAGCGAATCTCTGAAAAAACCAGTGCGGAGCTCACCTAGAAGCATATCAATATTTTCAAAACGTAAAAAGTCAACGAGAAAATAATGCATGAAGAGAAAAGGCATTCCCTCCAAGATCGCAGATTTGTGATGCTGGAGAGCGAGCAGAATTGAACACCGCTAAGCAACGCGTCTCTGAGATGTGGCTGGTACTGGTCCAAAAGCCACATTGCGCCACTTGGCCTGGACGCGCGGAATGGGGTGCAGGGGTCCTAGTGGGTCCCCCGGAGTTCATTCTTTCATTCCAATCTCCAAACCCAAACAACATCCTCAAATGTGGATAGTAAACAATAACGTCGGCGCATGCGTTTTGGTGGACGGCGAGCCGCTCGTCGAGCATCAAACAACCGTCCTTGACGGGAATACGACCACTTGCTACATCGAAGCGCAGGAGGGGAAGCAGTATGCGGTGCAAGTGGACAACCAGGCCTACGAGGGAACAAATCTTGATTTCCTGAACGTCGCATTGTACATTGACGGAAAATGGCAGCGGACACACGTAATGCGTACGCTGGGTGTCAGATATTTGACGGGTTGGCGGGTCAGCTCGGACAGCGAGCAGCCTTTTGTCTTTGACCGGGCAATATCGAGTGGGGAGGACCCGGAAGGGCCGGAAGAAACAGAGAAAAACCTGCTACGGGCTGGATCCATTGAAATTCAGTATTGGAAAATGCGGAAGCTGGGAACCAAGACACGGTCCACACCATACACCATGCGAGAACAGAGTCTTCCTTGTGGGACATCAAAGGCAGTGGCGATGCTTACGCATACCACAGGGTATTTGATGATGTCTTTTCGGCAAGCTAGTTCCATTTGTCAGCCTCAATCAAACCCTTACGTTGCGCAGGTTTGATACGCCCGTTCCAGCAGCCCAGGAGGGGTTGAAAACCATTTCAACAAAATTGGACGACTCACCCTATGCAACATTGATATTCAAATACCGCAGCCGTGGTAAGTTATTGCGCGCAACGATTAGGTACGTAATGCGCAGCCCCTTTTATTCATCAAAATGTCGTTTAGACATGCTCATAGCTACCGGAGTGATACCGCCGGACCGTGGTGAGTCTCAGCGGAATTCCCACATAGCTTCCAGAGTGCATGAATTACGGTATCAAAAAAGAGGAAATGGCCGACCTGACGCAGGCAGACGCAGACGAGCTACAGTCCCCAGCATCCCAAGCCCAAATTCCGAATCAGCCTTCCCAGACGCAATCTCAACAAATCATTGCCGCCACCAGTACCATCCCATGTGACGACGAACCAGATGAGGACGAGGACGAGGACGAGGACGCATTTTTCAAACGGCTCAAAAATACCAGCAAAAGGCAACGAGCCGCTGTCTTGGCCCTTCTCGACGGAACGCACGACGATGACGAGTCACCTCGTAAACGCGTCAAGAGGGAGGTGAAGGCAGAGGAGGTCAAGAGAGAGCAAGTCAACATTCCTCCAGGAACAGTGATTGACTTGACAGACTAAAGAGTCGTCGAGTCGTAGTGATGGCTCGATGGTCTGCCTGAATAGTGATGAGGTCAAGAGAGAGGAGCAAGTCAACACTCCTCCAGGAACAGTGATTGACTTGACAGATTAAGGAGTCGTCTAGTCGTAGTGATGGTTGGATGGTATGCATGAGTAGTGATGATACCCTTGCAACGTAAAATGCTAATACTGAGAGCGGAACCGTTTTTTCTCGCTGTTCGCGGCGTTTCACGAGATTTTCCCGTCGTTGGTACAAAGTTATTTGTGGAAACCCTGAATCACCAGCGCACGTTCACATTATGTAAAAGCCAAAAGCAAAGAAGAAGAAAGATGCCAGGTGAAGTCGTTACAATGTGTAAATCCCTCGCGCAACAAGGCCAGCCACGCTTCGATTGTCCGAAATCAAGCACCCCACATTTTGACCGCTTCATCTCCTTCCCCGAATCCCCAAACAACAAGCAATGCGCTTCCACTCACTTCCCTTGCACCTCCTTCCTTTCCTATCATCCACCCTCGCATCCCTCCCCAACCTCGCCACATCCCCATACCAACTCGTAGGCTACTGGGGCCAAAACCTCGCCCACTCCCAATTCTACGATGACGCCCGCCAAGAGCCGCCCCTCGCCACTTTTTGCCAAACCACGGATTACACCGTCTACCACTTGTCGTTCATGACCCTCCATTTTGACGCCAAGGGTAACCCGGGTGTGCATTTTGCGAATCATTGTCAGTGGCCTACGAATAAGTTTGATGGGTATCCGGCGCCAACCAAGGGGTTCAATTCGTTGTCGTGTCCGGATGTCGCAAAGGATATTAAGGTGTGTCAAGGGTTGGGGAAGAAACTTCTGATATCTATATGTGGGTAGCTGTTTCCATGTGTCGTTTTGGATAGTGTTGAGGAGTTCATGAAGGCGCTGACTGGCTTCCAATAACGTTCTCCAACCCGCCAGCACCTTTTGACTTTCTTGGTAATGCCAGCGCCGACATCTTATCGGCCACCAACGTGTGGAACACCTTTTTGAATGGAAAAGCGCAGTATCGCCCTTTTGGAGACGTGGTTCTCGATGGTGTGGATCTCCACATCTGGAATAACGACCCTACCAGTTTTGTGCCATTTATCGAGACGTTACATGGATTGATGAGCAATGATACGAGCAGAAAGTATTATTTGTCGGGTAGGTTGGACATTGGCATCCTCCGTTGGTATTTCGATGTCCTTACTCCCAGGTATCCACATCATCTCCTAAGGAACTCCGCGCTGCGAATTCCCTGACACGACAATGGGTCCCAGCGCCGGCAAACCCTACACCGACCAATTATCTTACTTTGACTACATCACCCCCTTCTTCACCTCCACCCCAAACATCTGCGGGTACGGCGGCAACAACGCCGGATTTTGGTCCACCTTTCAAAAATGGCAAGACTGGGCCGCCTCCGCCGCTCCCTCCCTCTCGCTTCTAGTCGGTCTGCCAACGTGGTTTGAACCCGTGTGGGCGCAGGGAGCGAACGGGGATTACGTTGCTCCCGATGAGGTTATCAACGCGAGCGTGGTACCGAGGTTGAAGGAGTTCAAGGCGTTTGCTGGGTTCGGGTTGCAGGATGCCAGCTTTGATTACTTGAATAGGCCCTGTAAGGACCCTACGGAGAGCCGACGAATGTATTCAAAGGTGCTGGCGCAGCAGCTGGCGCTTGGTGCGACGGCGGGAGGGAATAACACGCCGGAAGCGCAACGGTGCGTGGTTGTGAATCAAGCGTACACTCCTCCTACTACGACCAACACGTCCGAGTCCGGAAATTTAACTGGCAACGTGACGGACCAGTGCGCATTTTGGG
This sequence comes from Borealophlyctis nickersoniae, assembly GCA_027604605.1. Taxonomy (NCBI): domain Eukaryota; kingdom Fungi; phylum Chytridiomycota; class Chytridiomycetes; order Rhizophlyctidales; family Borealophlyctidaceae; genus Borealophlyctis; species Borealophlyctis nickersoniae. The sequence goes on from JADGKA010001098.1 coordinate 10,311, forward strand.
GAACGTGTCCAACTGGGAATACGGCGACGAGGGGGAAGAGTGCGATGGGAACAGGGTGGGGATTGATAGCGTCTACCTTGGTCATATCCTTCATCATAGCAGCCGTGCAATACTGGTATCTAGATTAGCCCAGCATTAATAGTGTAGAGTAGAATACATCGTTGCGAGGGTCTGTCTCAAAATTTAGAGGTTTCTCCAATTGTTTCCAGACGGTCCAACGAACTTTGCGCCCCCTCCAATATTGCGCTTCTTCAATCAGCGAAGTAACAGTTTATTAACATAAAGAAGACATGCCCAGCAGCTAACGTGGGTCGCCCCGAATATTTTGCAAGCCAGTCAAAAGCAAGCCGTTCATTTGTTCTTCTGAACGTGTAAGGTTACTTATTAATAAGTTGCTATGGTGCGTTTTGTTGGGGACACCCGTTGGATACCCGCGACCATCAAAAGCACCTCCGACTGTGGCGCAGCCCTCATCAATTCTCCACAACCCGATCTCCCCAAAACCATCCACTCTCCAAAAATGCCCAAAAAGAAGCCCACCTCCCGCCC
>JADGKA010001099.1:0-10857 GCA_027604605.1 Borealophlyctis nickersoniae
GTGTAAGGATGGTGGAGGGGTGTAGGTGGGTGAAGGGGTGATGCGGGGAAGCGGGGAGGTGAGGTGCGGGTGAGGGTTTTGACGGAATTATTCGCGAAATTTGACCGTCTTTGGCGTGTTTGGACTTTTGTGGTTGCGGTCAAGTGTGTGAATTTGTCACAAATGAAAGGCTGTGAAGCGCAATTCCTGGACTTCGTTAATAAGCTGAGATTTTGAAGGGTCGGGATTTTGAAGGAGCCTCCGTTGCTTTCGACTCAATGGCTGAATTCTCTGAGACTCTCTGAACGGTTGGTTGGCTTTGTCTAATAATTCATGAAGCTCCTGAAAGCTCTACAATAAAATACCAGAGCGGGGTACAGTGCGCGCAGTCGGGTCTCTCCACGCGCGCAGTCGGGTCTCCCACTTTTCCAAACTCACTCGCGTCTCCCCTTATCCACCGCAACCGACACCACAAACATGCGATTCCTTCCTCCACTCCTGACCATTTTCTTCCCTCGCACCCTCACATGGAATCTCCGTAAGGGTATCCGACAAAACCACAACCACCCACCGCGGACGCAAGGACGATGTCCGCGATATCGTGTAATTCGTCGATTGAAGCTGATGATAATGAGGATGTTGCAGCCATGTTTGAAGGGAAGGTCGGTTGGCGGTGGTTGACGGTGGGCAGAGATCCAGAGTAGAGAAAGGATCGGGCAGCGGGAGGAGGAAAGTAATTGAGGATGGATATCCTTGATTTTTATTAAGTTGACACTGCAGCGGCGGTGGAAGAAGCCACGCTTGCCTTCATGGCATCAAACCCTCCCAAAAACATCGCACTTGCCACATTCATTTCCATCCGGAACCCCAACACTTGCAGGGTGTCCCGACGCTTAAACCCTGGTATCACACTGCGACCAATCACGACACTCGGCAGACCTTCAATGCCATTGCATAACTGCCACTTGTTACGTTTTGTGGAGTGTGTGCGGGGAATGGTGCTACACATTTGGTGAACTTGCATGGTTGGTCTGTTTTCAGCTCCTGAAGCTTTTAAAAGATGAAGCAACGGGGCATGGGAGATGGGAGAAGAAAAGTACAAAGTCGCGGATTTGCATACTGGACCTTCGGAACGCGGCTCACCCTGGTACGGGGACTTTATTTTCAGCGGTGGTCAATCGGTCTTTGCTTTCTCCAAACCATATGGGCAAGGACGTTTGCTTCCCGCAATAACTGGATACCGTCTCAAAGGCATTTTTTGCCTGACATATGCGGATGGTCAAGGTTCTTATCCAAGAGGACGCACCTCCCGGGCAAGATGTGCAGTTTGGCTGGTTTCTTTAAAAAGGACTGGAGCGGGCGAACACACATCCCTACCCGGAATATAACAAAACCACCATTTTTTTCACTTAGAATATCATGCTTCTTTTTGCTGTCGGATCACTGAAACTAAAGCCGCTCCATCTTATGCGCTCCATTGCACGCCAAGGTATACAAACACCAGAGCACTCGAATACGCAGCAGGCCGTACAAAACCCTTGCTCTAAACCTGCTCGCTGTATCTCTAATGGGTACGGTCGCGGCGGACTACAAAAAAAAGGCGTCCAACAATCTGGCGCTCGAGTAGGACAGCGTACAACATACTTCGTGCGCACTCCTCATGTATTTAAATATGTCTTCCGCATCCGTGAAAGTATATCTTGGCTTGGCTGGGTTGCGGCCGGAGACGGGCCAGGAAAAAAAGGCATTAAACTCGTCGCCAGGTCAATAATTGTATGGATGAATGGGTAATTCAAACTCCACAGAGATGTTGGTCCAACTATGACGCCCTTTGGGCCTGTTTGCGGCTGTTTGTGCGCTTCAAGCGTTGAGACAAGGGCAAAAAAAAGGTGGCAAATGGAAGGAATGGAGCTCAAGACCTCGTGCGGAAGTTGGGGCCCATGTCAATCGGATAGGTTACACCCCCACTTTACGTCTCCTTGGTCTGTTCGCGGAATTGGGGCGTTGGGCAAGAAACTGATGGATGTAAACGGACGTGGAGCATTGGGACGTGCATTGGGTAAAAAATACAGGGAATGGAAACGCAAGCAGACGGACCGGCAGTGCCGAAGGGTATCCGACTCCCCGGGTAGGAATATGGGGAATACGTCAGAACACGGCCAGTAGATCTAGTAGAATCTTGTCGTTTGTTAAAGTGATGTGCATCGCACCCGCCTACAACGGTATCCGGTATCCATTGGCACCCCATCTTGGCTGCACTGATTGAGTGGAATATACCCAAATGCAACTTACCGTTAGGCAGGATACTGGCATCCAAGCACCGCAATAATCATCACGCGCTTGCCCGAAACCGGGGCCTGGGATTATAATTCCAAATTGCGATCATTCCCATGGTGAGTTTGCAGATTTGGAAATTGGGATCGCGGTAATTGTTCAAGCTCTATGCGTTTGTTTGGCTCTGTGCGTTTGTTTGGCTCTGTGCGTTTGTTTGGCTGGTATGAGGCATCCGATAAGATTTTTGCCTCAACCACCCATTTAAAAAGAGGGGTCCATTCCAACGGTTAGGTACACAATTCCTCGCCTAGACGACCACATAAACGGCGCCCGAACCACAGAACGCACACTAATCCATAAACGCGATGGCAGACGAGAAAGTCCCCGCAACCGCCTTGGACCTTAACCCTGCAGACCTTGCCGAAAGTGGCAAACAATCCGAAGTCAAAAGGTTCCTTCAACTTCCCTTGGTCTTCGTGCAAATTGCATTGCTAGCAATTATCCTCCTCCTTGTGGTCGCACCGGTAAATGCTTTATTCCGTGTTTTGATGCATGTAAGGAGTTGTCATCTCATACTCCAATCATTTGTGTTCTCATGCCAGTCGAGCTCCATATTCATCAAAAATGCACGGAATACCGTTGATGAAACGGCTACAGTTATCGTCAATGTAAGTCATTCGCAACACTCTTCAGCATCAATGCGACGAACGCGCTGATCATATAACCTTTCCGTCCGCGGCAAATTGAACAGATTACCACCAACAAGGCTGCTGACGACATCCGCAACGTTCTGAACAACTTCCGTGTGCTCGCCGAAGATTTCGGGGACCGTACTTCGCTCGTCAATGTCATAACCAACAGAAACACAAACCAGTTATCCCTCGTAGGGACCCCGTTCATGAGAGAATTCATGAAGGCGGTGAGCATGTATCCTCAAGTGTCAAGGTAGGAAACGAATGAACTGCGGCGCCTTGCATTGAAAGTAGGGTGGTGGCTGACCGTTCCTTTCTTCTACCTCAGTATCATATGCTTGGCGGCGGAAACCGCGGATGGTAAGATGGGCTGTCATTGATGAACTGGATTAATGCCGGCGTTGGTTTCGGCGTCGGATGCGTACATGTATGGTGCTAAATCCACTCTCTTTGACACCACTGCAGCCAGAGCCAACCGAAAGTATCCCTACACTCCAAACGTGACGCAACTCGTGTTGCAGCAGACCTTTGGCACTTACTGGTATTACCCGTTAGATTATACCAATGACTTGCTGTATCAAGGCTACGCCCTGCTCCCAGGCAAGTGCTTGAACGCTTGGCTGCTCTCCCCTCCGTGCTGGGAAACTAATCTTGATCCATGATCTTGCAGACGGAAGTCGGGCTCCTGTCGACCCGATGCCAGTGTTTGCGAAATACAATATATCATACTACCAAGCATATGGGATGCTTACTAGTCCAACTCCCGAGGCCAAGGGAAACGGATCGTGGTATTTGATGTTTATTCCAGGTTACAACATTCTTTATATGTGAGTCTTGCGGCGAGCCAGATATGTGCCTTTTATTGCTGTCGGTGGCAATGATTGACGAGCATCAATGATTTACTATATGTCTCCAGGGATTATTCAACAAACTTCTATTACGACGTCGCTAACCCCACGGCACCATCGCACCGGTGTCAGGTCGGAAGCTATGTGGACCTCGTACTCAATGCCTTCTTGAACGGAGCAATCCCTTCGAAAGGATCCGTCATTTTCATTTTCGATTCAAGACTGAACGGGTCCCTGATTTCGTCCTCGGTAATGGGGTCGGTCATGGACGGTGCGCGGCAGGGAACATGTAAGTGTGTTCGTTCCAGCCCCAGAAAAAAGACCGCGCAAAAGAGTCTCACTCCTTTCCGTCCGATGGTTCCTCCTCCCATGCAGATGGTGTCCACACATCTCCCAACCTTACAGTCTCCCAAGTCGGGCGCTTCCTCAGAGCGACGTTCCAGGACGATTTCACCAAAATACCGCAACACAGCAGCTTCCACGCTACCCTCGAAGACGGACGGGATTGGTACATTGGGACCCGCGAATTGCGTCCAGACTACCTCAACGTGTGGCAAGTTGTGGTGGCCGTCCCACGTGAAGACTTTTTCGGTGAAATCGACAAGAGTATCAACAGGAGCATCATCATTATCGCTGTCCTGAGTATTGTGGGGTTGGTGTTGATTGGTGCTGTATCCTTTGGTTTGACGATGCCTTTGAAGACACTGGGGTTGCGGATGTCCGAGGTTGGATTTCTGTCGAATTACTCTCGTCTGTTTCCTATCAGCGCTTTATTAAACCATTGGAATTCTTTTTGTAGGTGACTCAAATGAAATTTAGCGCCCTCGAGCAAGGACGCCTCAACAGACGCAGCATCATCAAGGAGATTGCGAATCTCGAAGATACGTTCCATATTATGGTCAAGGCTTTCGCCTCGGGCATTCGGAAGAACGCTGACCTCGTTGGTCGCCGCGGTGTGTCGCACACGAATTCCGCCGCAACTACGAACATGAATAAAAGCCAGAGCAAATAGATGCACCTTTCCTCGGGAACATTACAAGGATTAGGGATTGCTTGAGGGACGGTTACTGCATGTTCATTATATTCTACTCATTGAATAGAATCTTTGGTCGCTTCCCCATCATGGTTATCCATGGGCATGAGTCCGTTTTCTCCAGATGCGACTGCTTGAATCAGCCACGTCCAGTGCTTGCATACGACGCATTTTGATATCCAATCGTGCTTGAAAAGTTTAAGCCAAGCACCCAGAAAAGCCATGGTTTTGGCATGCGCAGTAGTAGAATGCAGTTAAATGGAAAGCGCAGCATGGAAGGCTCAAATGCAAACATGCTGTATGAGAGCAAGGGCATGTACCTCACCCAACGCTTTAAAGAGAAAATTGGAGCCAAGCATGCGGCAACAAAAAAAAAGAGGTTTCCAGGTGATGAAAATACAGTAGTGCTAACTTTGACGCGGTGTTCGCGTCAATCAGCGTGTAAAATGAAGGGTTGGCACTACAACGGCCGACTTGGGCTTCTTGTGCGTGCGGGTCTGATCGCTTTGTATCCCTCCATTATGCATTTCTGGCCCGACCCCGAAAAGGAAAACCACAAAAATAATGGCCAACAAAGCAGTGGCATGCCCGACGCGAAAGCATTGAAATTCTCCCGTCATACTTGCAGCCGCATGCCCACTTAAATTATCACGATGCAATCACGACCGATGCATCTGCCCTTGGGTGGCAGTCGGTTCTGCGCGCTAAACTACTGTCTTCTTTTTGGGCTAGGGGCGATGAGTACATGACCAAAATCGCCCACCTCACCAGAATGCGGTGCACTGCGCATCTGGCCTGCACCAAGGCAGCAAGAAGCGAAACCGCGCTCAAGCTTGCGTTTACTGCTTACGTTGAGGAGTGTTTGCGGACTCTTCCAAGATTGGTCCCATGCGGGCAGTTCAAACGTTGCACCATTGCTAGTAGACGACTATTCAGAGACCTTGTTCCATTCTTTTGTCGAGTTTCCCAACTTCTGCCAACAATAGGAACCTTCGAATGACCAAGAAGCATTGAGGTTGGAAGTGCAAATTATAGCACCCTTCGTCCTGAGCGCGCGCAGTCGAAAGCGCTTTGGATACCGGACGGTTTGCACCGACGGTGTCTTCAAAACAGTAGTTATTCCAAAAGGAAGTGGTTATTGAGGGGACCGGCAACCCAAAGTGCTAACGCGAGAGGGAGAATCGTATTTGACACCTGTTTCACGACAGGGTAAGTCCAGCCGGTGCGCAGTCGGCGAGATTGGCGTTTGCGAAGCAGTGATTGGTAGGGAATTTATGGAAACGGACTGTGAGGATGTGGAGGAAGTGGATTTAACATGCTCAAAACGGCAGATGGAACGGCTATCCCGAGACATAACCAGCAAAGAGGTGTTGCTTGTTTGAACTCAGAAGTTACCAGGCATTGTTTTGCCCACAACCGTTCTGATCGCTCTCTTTTTTGTCTGCCGCCGCCGTACTGACCCCGTTTGGCCTCTCACCGCTTGACGTAATTCAAGCTGCACATCAGCGTCTGGTGATACTGTACTTTTCGTCAATGTTACAATATCCATGTGGTATCTTTAATAGTATTTTTTTTTCGTGCGTCCGGGTCGAATAGAAAAAAAATGAGGCCGATGAAGGAGACAACCCGCTAAAGTATTTGCAAATGGAAGGTTTTAGAACCGGGTGGGCACACGCAGGTGCTTTTTACATTTCATCACTCTAAGGATGGAATGGAATATGGCTCCGGTCCTCGACCTGCAAAGAAGTTCACCTCAGAAAGGAGGACAAAGGATTAAAACGACGACAAAACAAACGCGAAAAATTTAACACCGTAGAGGTGTTGATATGTGGCACCCCGAAGGGCGGGTGTTAATTGAAAGGGGGTTATTCCACCGTTGGTCCATCAGGTCATACCGCTGGTTTCAAAGAGGTTGACTTCGGATGTACCTGCCAGTGTAGATGTAAGCAGGTGATGCGCGGCTACTCCGCGATATCTCACAATCGCCCGTCTCCGTCCAATTCGTGAACACTGGAACCAATATCTGTGGTGCAATGTAAAAGTGGAAATGAGCAGTATGTTATTGAAGTACCATAGAACCATTGACGTGTTCGTTAGACATCCCATTGTGGTGCCGTCTACCCGACGGACATCTGAAATATTTACCGGCTTTGTTCCTTCTTTTTTCGCCTTGCGCCCACCCATGCCAACAAGAGCCGACCACCAGATTATGGAACCAAGAGATCAGATTGTCTCTCGTCGAATCCCATTTCCGCTCATAGTTGAGCAATGCGACGCAACGCGATTTAACGTTGAAGAAGCCCAGAGCACATCACCCATGCTACCATACCCGACGACAACTGAGTTTAACACGAGACAGCAGTCCAAGGCATCTTCCACTGTCTCTGGCCCATATCAAACACCTCATACGTTCAGCTGCCAACACTTCCACCTGCGAAGTTTGAAATTGCGGCCAAGACTGCGCACCAGACGCAACGGTATCCGCATAGTGCCCGGAGACCCACCCTTTTTTTCCCTGCAATGCGACGATATCCGCATAAGAGAACAAACACCTTCCCCCTTTTTGCCACCTCGCGCTCCACCAGAATCAAAAAAACAAACGAGAAGTTCAGGCTGAATAACCGCCAAGGTATATTGAATTCGATGGTGGTACCGACGTTGAGGTATATGGGGTTGCTGAGGCTGACAAAACCAATCCGGTGCAGCAATGACCATCGGCCACGTTATGTGCGGTATCCCGCCGGAGGCGATGTGCATAATACGGCCCCAACAAACCAAGGACTGCAAGTATTGGCCACGGTGACCCTGTGTGCACTTCACATGGTGGTGAATTACCATAGTATCCACTAGTCACCAGCATCTCGAATGGGGTTTTTTTCGTCCAAGACATAAAAATGGAGGCCGCTCCAACCTATTGTAAAATCCAAGAGCTGCCCACGGGCTTGCGTACCCTCCAAAGAAGAGCATGAGGGTGAATTACGAAACTGGGTGGCCGGGTGGTTTGAGCAACTCATAACATCGCCAAACATCATCGGCCTCTTATGTTTTCCTTTTTTTGTTGCGTGTTTTCCGGTAGTAACCCCTCACACGTCTGGGGGATGGTTTACAACTTATCCAGCCATGCCGGGTTCAGGAATGGCAATTTGAAAACTCGTCTTGGGGGCCGACAATCATGCTCGGAATGGTCCAAGGGGAATCGATGCCAAGCGGGCAAGCTGCTGCCCCCAACGCGTGTCTGAATCTGCAGGTCCTTAAACATGCGGGGTAGTGCTTCAAAACCTAGTTTGTGACTGACAAACTGATCATCCGCACTACAGGCGTAACTCTCAATAGACCTTGTGGAATGAAAATACTGATGCGGTTCTACAAAGTAGCGAGCATTTCCTCACGGAATCATTAACCAACGATAGGGTCGTTTTTTGTCTTCTGAGAGCTCAGCTGGCATAGGTTGGACGCATGTGGGACGGCATGGCGGCGGAAAAAATATGCGGTTTGCGGTGAATGATCTCCACGCCGACGTTTGGCCTCGATGGCCGGGTTGCGCCGGGAATTTCCGAAACAATGTGATTTTGGTATGTGAGAGACATTGGAGGCATCAAGCTTTAAAATGCATCCAAAACCTCCGATGCACCAAGCATTAAACGCGTTCAAAACCAACGAACTTAAAAAGGGTGGTAAAAAAGCAACGAGGTTGCGAGAACTAGAAAGATGAACCACTTCGAAAGATGGACCCCTTCAATCTGGGGTGAACGAACCGAGCGTCACAAACTGGGAGCGACTGCGCGCACAATGTACATCAAGCCGAACCAAGAATCAGCAGGATCGGAGCGTTAGGCTCAATGCACCGCTGGAGATGCAATTAGCTCGTAAATGGGTAAGGCGGACATATGGTCCACTGTTGGAGCAAAAATACAGCCCCGCAAAAAAAATTATGCAACGTAATTGATGAGGAGAAACCGGACCCTATCAGGGGACCGGAAATCATTTCATGTTTTTCCGAAGAACCATAGTGGAGCGGATACATGACCGGCGAATGGACAATCACCTCGTGGTGGAGCGATTGAAATGGGTCTGTTGCTGGAGTTGCTCCCCTAAACCAAATAGCAGAGACCAGAAACGTTTCATGTGGTGATTCGGTCACCAGCCGCTGTTCGTTTCAATTTCATGGTTTCTTTCGCAAATTTACCATTTAGCATAAGCCGGCCATGCGAAGTGAAGTGGATGGATTTCCGAAAATCGCAGGCTGTGCTTCGCCATGAAGATTTCGGGACTGGCGGCGTGACGGTCAGAGTTCTGTAGATCAGGATACCACGTTACCTCGCAATGGCAAATAAAAGTCTCATGGGGATTCACGCGTCGTAATGCAGGCGGATCAGTCCTTGCCTGGGCGCGGCACACGCGCAGTCAGTGAACGACAGTAGAAGTGGAGGGGCCTGTACGCGTATGCAGGGACCCTCGCACCAGTGCGTACTGCGCAAACGCAAACACGAAAAGTCCACCTCATTATCTATTTGTACGCGCACCAAAGACGCGGTCAAAAAATTCACCGAGATCCTGGTTTTCGAAACGGATTGCCCACCCTTTAAACGTGGTAAAGGGCAAAGGGCAAGTCAAAACTAGGATGCACCTGCGCCTTAAAAAATATCAGTCAACAAGACGCAGAATGGTATATCTCAGGCAGGTACCAGGCACAGGAGCAGCAACGACACCGAAAAAAGAGCATGAACATAGGAAGGCAGACGGACGGGGGAGGTACCAGCCCTTCCCACCGCACCACCCAATTCCTCTCTATTACCAAATTTACCAAATTGACATATCAAAAGCACACTCTATGTCCAATCGATATAGCATAATTGATTAGAATCAAGACCATCGGCTTCCCACGCCGTTCCCCGTTTCTGGCACACCGGCGGCGGAATCACCCATAGCGTTTCTGAGTTTGGACAGAAACGCAAACCCAAAGAGGACGTGCCCGACGTAGGCTGCGGCGGAGAATTGTGTCCATTCGAGTTCATGTTGCTTTGAAGAATCATAATGTGGCGGGTTAGACGAAAAAAAGGGGAGCAAAAAGCAAAACAAAAACCGTACCGACCGGAAACTTCAACCCTATCAAAAACACCCCAACGGCCACGACATCACACGCACACACGACATACACCATCCTCTTCAACCCCCTCATCACGTCGCCGCGTTTTCCTATCCGTACGCGTTTGGAAGACGACACGATGGACCCATTTGATGCGGACCGTGGGTGGATGTACGTCCCCAGTGACGAAACGGTACGCAGGTCAGTATCGAGGTCGTTGAAAGTGCGGGAGACGAGTGTGATGATCCGGATGGAGATGTAGAGGTCCGACAGAATCACGGTGAGGTAGAACAGGGCCTTTTGGAAGGGTCAATACCATGGGTGCGAAGAGGAAGACACACAGCCATGCATTTTACCTGGATGAGTCCACAGACTAACGCGCCGGTGCTGGCCCGGTTCGTGAATTTAAGGATTAAGAGAAAGTTTGCGATGTTTGTTACGACGAATAAGATGCCGTAGACCCATCGCATGATGGGGACGAAGATGAAGGATGTTTGGTCGACGGATTGGACGATGCGGTACCGGCGGAGGAGGTTGAAGTTGTACATTGTCGCTATCAGGCGAGCAGATCATGTCAAAGTCGGGAGTCGGAAGTGTGTCCCCGGACGAGTCGAAACTCACCAGCAGTAAAAAGACAAAAATCCGCCGCAACCCACATTACATCAACACCCCTCCTCACCGCCTCGTTCCCCCTCAAATCACACACATCATCGTACCTCCCGCGCATACACAACGTCTCTAGGGGTTTGTATACCCCGCCCAACGCTTCCCCGAGGGTCATGATGGCCACGCACGCCAGCGCGAGTTTACCCGGTTTGCTCGCGCGCGTGCGTGTGTCGCGCCATAGGTGGATGAAGCGGATGGTGCATGTTAGGAGGATGAGGATGTTGAGGGTTTCGGATATGATGGGGAAGGTGGGGGTCGGCATGCAGGGGTATGTCAGGG